>JYFJ02001616.1:0-45000 GCA_000934665.2 Catajapyx aquilonaris
ATACAACGGCGTAAGTCCGAGGTCTGTACGACCTCGGGAAGTGGGAGATCTTTTCCATCCTATATCCTCCTCGGATTGGGGCTTTATATATATTAGATATATATATCATATCCGGAATAAAAACAATAAATTTATATATAATTTTATTGAGGACTCGGACAAGAAGTAATGGGAGTTTCAAATTCAACTCTATACGGCCCTAACGCCGCTAACGGTTCTGATGTGACAACCCCCCNCCCCCCCCCCAAACGAAATTTTTGCCTGCGCCATTGCAAGAAGAAAGAACACCATGATACACCTATTTTGTACTTAATCTGTGTGGGAATCATTGAACCGTATATCTCTCGTTTTCTCCCACAAAAATCTATAGAAAACTGTTGAATATAGAATTAAGCGGCCTTAGCTTCCTAAGCACCCTGTTGTTGTTCATAAAAATGCTATCTTCCCTATTGAGGATACCCACTGTTTCGCAAGAAATCGGAAACAAACAAACAATATAAGCACTTCCCATTTCTTTTGACGAAAATCCGATTTCGTGCTGGCAAGGCAGGAAAGCGTATTTAATAAGCTCAAACGGCAAAATTGGAGTCTCTTCAGCGTGTTGACGAAGAAAGCCGGAAGTGGCGTCTTTTGTTATTGTCGTCGGACCCACGTCGTAAGACACACAGAAAAGACAAACGTACAAGAGCAATCGGATAATTCGATTGAAAGGGACGACTCCCCTATCGTGGAGATTTGGCCTAGTTGATATATGGACATGACGGGCCTTTGACGTCAAGCTGACGTCAACAGGAGGCGGGTTGCACGCTAGGCCTGCAAGAGCTCTTTGTTTCTTTGTGGGTGCCATGGCAGCCATTGTGGATCCCACTTGTTGGTAGTCTCCACTTAATCCAGCCGCGGGATCTCCCAGACAACCAAAGGATATCCCACCTTTTTCGGTCTTGAACCTTCAAATTAGGGAGTTACTTCATGAATCAGTAGCTCATTTTCCGTATCAACATGTTGGTATTTTTAGACCGATGGATTCTGGCCATTCAGGATGTATCGTAGCAACCGGGTCGACTCAATTATTCCTCTAAGCAGTCTAAGGAACGTCGCGTCGCTTCCAAGACGATGCTGACCTCCCACGTCCATGCAGTGCTGAGACAAACTCTTGACTGTTGCTATCCGGATCAGTAGTTATAGACACTAATTGGCAGAATGGGGAGAGAGAACAGCTTTATTTTGGTCTTCAGGATCAGTCCGAACAATCAACTTTTTAATTGTGTTCTTTCAGTTGCGAAAACTGCCTCTCGGGTGAAGGCAATTATTTTCAAGAATGGCACTAACAGGAGGAAGCCGACCAGTACCGCATTACTTATAGCACTGTTTGCAGACTGGCTTGTAATGTTTCGCTAATTAGCCGCTCCGCAAATGTATACACGTTTTAAGCCCAGCCCAGATTCCTGGAAGTAACAAGACCCGAATTAGCGGAGGCGAAAGAATGAAATGAATGCCTTCTTTATAAACATTGCGCCATGCCAGGTTCTGAATGCCCATTGTCGTTCCTTTGTATTCTACATCGCTATAGGTCTTATTAGTCGACGCTTTTCTTTGACTCGTATTTTACAAGCAGCGGACTCTCTATAAGCCATGTATTGTCAAAAATATAGAATTTTCTGCCGAAAAGCTCCTGCTAATACGTACCGTGTATAATATGGTATCCTACTTTCGAAGTCAAAAGTTCCTCAACTAAAAGGCAGGGTTCGTTATTTCTGTAAGTTGGGCGGCGAATAATCCCTCGCTGATTCCGAATATATGGTATGTTTTAGAATGTGATGAAGCATAAGGAAATGCAACCGGGTTTCTGTCGTAATCTGCCTGGAGAGATACTGTACAGTATACTGTATATACTATAGTAAATAATTGTATGGTAGGACTGCGTCGCTCGCGATAGTTATACAGGCGGCTCCCGGAGATGAACTTGATGCCGTTATACAGTATATAAGTAATGAACGCCTATGCCTTTGAAATAGACGATTGTTAAATTGATATTGCATGGAAATTAACTCGTATGTTTGAAAAGTTTGGGAAAAGCTACGGTACAATAACTTACATCTGCGAGCAAGGATACTGAGAACGGATCAGAATCAGAAGCGCGTGTGAACCCATCAGCTTTACAGCGGTATAAGAAACGGGCGATATCGTACAGTACTGTACATGCAGGCCTACCTTTGCAAATGTAGTACACTGTACAGTACAGTTTTACGACGGAGTTATGTGCCAGAAAAACGGAGTCGTAATATGAAAAATTATTAGTAAAACGAGGCCTATACTTGTAACTTACCGTATATGATTATAAGGTGTTGCAAGTACCCGAGGCTGTTATTTTTGTGTAGCTTGTTGCCCAGCGATCCAGGTGCTTAATTAGGCATACTCCCAGGTGATCGAATATATAAGTTGCTATACAGTATACCAAGTAATAGGGCACCTGGATTGTGGCGCAACAAGCTGCCCAAAAATAACAGCTTCGAGCGAAATTTCTTATAATTAAAGCGACTCGCATACTTTTAACATCACATACTGTATCATTAGGCTACATCTATAGATCTTCCCACAATGCAACACGAAAAACAAAAGAAGCGCCTGTTGTGTTTGGACATAGGTTGCAGCCACGTTGCAGCGATGTAGTTACTCTCTCTCTCTCTCTCTCTCTCTCTCTCTCTCTCTCTCTCTCTCTCTCTCTCTCTCTCACACACTCTATTTCTGTTATTATCGCAATTTTATTTCCATTTTAAAATTTTGAATGATCGTTAATATGAAACTCTGTAAAATCTGTATCATACTATGGTATCCTTTTCATTCAAAACACTGTACGATGAACTTCACTCGCTCTTACTCTCCGATACACATGTTTTTCGGTCACTCTATTGTTTGGCCTTTATTCTTTCACATGGTTTTCCACACTCATGACCTATCTAACTAGAGCACCTTGTGCTAACTACGACATAGCACATAGTCAGCACATGATTTGCAGTGTACGCTCTTAGTACAATAATTTACTGTCGGCAGAGCCACCATTATAATACCAAGGAATACGAGGACTTAAAGTGCTTTCTAGACGATATCTTCACGTGGATTTTATGACAGATTAGTGAAGCTGAAAGGACTTTGAGGATAAAACCAAGGAGAAACTGAAGTCGCATGCCTGTGAAAATGAATCTGTTCCGCAAATATTTTCCGTACTGAACAGGCTTCCGTTATGTGCGACAGATATAGAAATCCTCCAATGGTACTACTTGTACAAAAGGTTTCTATTGTAGACAATCATATCTCGTGTTCGGTTTCAGAGAAGAATGGCCACCTGACGGAGTTTTCCCTTTACATGAAGCTCCTTCATGTAGAAAAACTCCGCCAGGTGGCCATACTTGTACTTCTCCATTAATTTCCACCACTGCACTGTAGTCATTTTGGGTCGATACTTTGTCCTCTTTGTCCTGTCATTCAATCGGAAAATTATGAGATTAACGGCTCTTAATCAATAAGCAAATTAATAGCAGGCTAATAGTAGCAAGTAATTATAGCTTTTGTTGGTTACTTTACACAAATATAGTTTGATGAGGCCATTCGTTTTTACCATTAATATCAGTAGCTGTTGTTGAAAAGCCACTCTTTAGTGCAAGGGAAAAAATATTATGACGTCTACAACTGCCCGTAAATATTTTACAACTACCAGTACAGCCTATAACATCGTTGCACAATGCACATGCAATGCGGGGTAAATAGTCCTACAACACTGCTCACGACTTCGCAAATCCTAGCAACCTGTTGTTCAACGGAAATCGGGGACATGGAAACCTCCCAAATCTTCCTCGGCGTCTCACGTAAATGCCATTGATCTTGATTGCCACAAAGAAAGTGGTTCTTCAGCTGGCAAAGAATAGACTGGGATATAAGGTGGAGACTGAGGAACAAGAATATACCCAGAAGTGGGACTATAAGTTCAATATACTTGATTCGCATCTACTATATTATAGCTGCCTGCACCATTTGTATCCTGACAGCTGTCTTATATGACTGCTGCTTTGTCGATAGACAAATTGAACGACTTTTATCAGAGTGTACCTCCCCTCTTAGAAAGGTTAGAATTAAGAGTTATTGGAATATATATCTAGATTCAGCTTGACCTATCCTACGATTATTTTCCCCCTCCCCATGACCTCCATCTGACGACTTCAAACACGACCAAAGGGATTGAGTCCCCTCGCGTGCTAACAAATGGACTGCATTTTTTATGTCCCTACCCCATACCCCCCCCCNCCCCCCCCCCCCATCCCAAGCTTGGACAATATTTAACTTGTTGGGGAACTGCTGTTCTGCATGCGCACATGTGAAGTGGAGAGACAACCGCACTTGTTCGATTCAGGTGATATTGACGTGCCTTTCGGACACTCTCACCGGAGGGAAATCGTTAGCCTTCACACCAAACCTACAAATTGGGGACCCAAATAATGCAGGCAGCGGAATAATATTGTTTTCAATGGGTTTTGGGATCAGTCGTGCGTGGGTTTGAGTGGGAGTATGCATTGGGGATTTTTCTTTTTCAACTCAGCTGTATGCAGAGTGTGCGAGTGCTAAATATTCTGTGACTTCAGTCTCCAACGTTGCTGATGGAAATATACAGGGTGGTTCCAAAATACTTGTTGGCACTAAACTATTAATTTTACATACTTTTGTATAATAATATCATACAATTTTACATACATACTTTTGTATAATAATATCATATAATTTTACATACATACTTTTGTATAATAAAATATAATTTTACATACATACTTTTGTATAATAAAATATAATTTTATACACACTTTTGTATAATAATATCATATAATTTTACATACATACTTTTGTATAATAATATCGTATGATTTTACATACATACTTTTGTGTAACGGGTTAAGCAATTTTCTTCTAATGCAAAATGGCAAATGTTAAAAATAGGATTATGTATGGTTCAAACTTTCGACCTTCATAATTATGAATCCTGCATTTTTGACTCGCGTAGTTTTGAAATTCAGGTATTCAAATTCATAAGCTGACGCAAAAAAAAAAAAAAATGGAACGTTGAGATGAAAGCACCTGACATTCCCCACACGTGCAGTAGTGTCTATATAGTAGACTACACGTGTCTGTCCTCTTACCCCAGTGACCGTGATTCCCGATTTGATGAGAACAGTAGCTGAAATGAGTGGAAAATGATGAGGCATTTCAATATGCTGCGTAATAAAGCTGAAAGTTCCGACCAACTCTATAGAGACTCAACCATCCATCAAATAGATATTAGAGGTGATACGAGGCTGGAATAGTGCCATCTGATGGAGCTTGCTTTACAAACGGAGAGAGAGAAAAACATTCACACTCAGGAGCTATCCATCCGTAAGAGGACCGAAAAGACCTCCGGAATTTAATTCCCTTTGCCACGGGATTCGAAAATGAACACCTCGATATATATTGCAGGTCCAAGGGCATCGGAGATTTGATCTCTTTTATGCAGATAGGAAAGTGCTGTTACGTAACCTGCACTATATATGCAGGGATGGCTTTTGGATTCCATGGTTTCAGTATATTTTTTCCTCTCTCTTTTTGACGTGAATGTAAAGGCCAAACGTGGACATCTCATACAGTACTTCACACAGAGATGTGACCTCGATCTCTTTCTATGGGTTGGCGTTTTCCACTCTTTTCAATCGTCAGGAATGTTATTCGGCTGTAAGAAAAATTATTTTTTCAGTTACGGTACCATGGCAACAAACATGGTCTACATTTTTCAGGCTGCGATTTTTGTTTGGCCGCATGTTTCGTGCAGTCAATTATTTAAGCATAGTAATGTAGGGAATACGGACGCAGTTAGACAGCACTCGCAAATTTTTGTGTCTGGGGAAACAAAATTATGCGGGCGTAAAAAGCTCATTAGCTTGTGTACACTTTCATTTGCACACAGATAATCAGCATGCCTATATACGTCAGGCTGCTTGATGTGTCGTGTGTGTGTGTGCCATAGGATATTCTATACATACCAAATTATAACACCGTGCTGTAGTTAAATCTCGATGCCAAAAATCATATGCAGTAGGCAATATAGAGCTTTCGTGACCTTTGACTATAATAGGCTAGGGAATTTCCCTAACTGAGGCAAATACTCCAGATACTAAATATCTTATACTAATCTTATACTGTATATAGTGCCATCATGATGGCACTATATACAGTATAAGATTAGTATAAGATATTCAAAAGTGCTTGTTTCACCCGGTCCTACACATACGCGGGTAATAAGGTTGTCTTCGTTTTCCATGACAGCAACCTTGAAAACAATAAATTATTATGAAATTCAACAAGTCTGATATGATCTTCGTATTAAATATTTTAAATCATTGTGACTAGATTGTATTGTTCGGATATTCTGTAAGTGGGTCAATATTTGCTAAAGGGTCAGATTGGGTATATGGTTACTACGAAAGTTGTTATCCAACAGCCATAATTTATTCCCTGCCTTCTCTGACTTTGCTGATTAATGCATTGTAATGTCACGACATTTAATCGCAAATATAAGATAATTTTTCGTCAGTAACGTAACCACAGATTAAACCAATTTTCGCATGTGTTAAAACTTTCCATTGTATGAGATAAATGTTACAAGCATATTTTACTTCAAAACGTGTGAATAAAATTGGCATCTTCATAATTTTGTACACTTTCAGCGCGTATTAAATAAGTTAATCAAAAATTTTGTGTAAAATTATTGGTTCACAAGATTATTTTTTAAATTACGGAGACAGTAATGATGCAGCATCGAAAATAGTCCAATGAATTTAGTGTTACTCATGAATAAATATAATTATAATATGCAAATGAGTATTTTGTCAATTTGGATATCTATGACCTTCGAATGTCGGTAGAGGCGCGATGATAATGATTCATCTGTTGAAATAATGACAGTCCTGGTGGCACATTTTTCTTAATAATACTTGCACGTGTGTAAAATTATGAATATGGAAATTTTATTCCCATATTGAGAACGCGTGAGATTGAAGTGTTCTTATAACATTTGTGCGTATGTATAATGAAAACATAAAGCGTTAACACAAGCGAAATATTTTAAATCGGTAGTTACGGTAATGCCAGAGAAATTATTATCTAAGAAAGTTTTTGGTGAAATGTGATAATATTATACAGTATTAATACACATAGTCAGATAATGCAGGAAATAAATTATGGCTGGCAAATAACAACTTTTGTTACCATACTCAACTTGGCCCGGCCCTTCAGAAAAAAAACCAAAACTAGTATATAAATTAATATAAAGTGCTTGTCTCATTGACTCGTCTTATGACACGTGCATTAGTGTAGTACTGCACCTAAAGCATAATATATTATATACAGTATAAGGATTTCACCACGTACTGCATTTGAACTGTCGTAATTCTATACCTTTACCCAATATTGACCTACATTATGTAGGTCAATATTCGGTAACGGTAGTACAAGCCGTTGTTATAATAAGAGCTCGCTATCGCGTATAAAGAAACACTAACATATTATTTCTCATTTAAGAATGATATGGTTGGCAAATGGTTGCATGCTGGGAAAATCCTTCCTGCACCTCCAATGCACGAGAGGTATGCGGAGTTTTAATTTATTATTATTCGCTGACTGGACCATGAAATGCGAAAATGCTGGGCTATTTTATATTCCCCATGTGCTCCCCTTGACTATTGCACCTATTAAGTCAAAACCAATGTTGAAGGCTTAAATATACACCATTTTTATTTGTTGAACACTCGTAGATAATTCCATTCCATTTTATTCAAAATTTCTAACTGTAGGCCTATGTCAAACCGTGCGACTGGAGAACATGCAGAACATAGCCCCCTAAAATAATTTACAAATCAAGATTAACCTGACATGCTGGACAAAAAATTAACTAGTTAGAAAGGGGTAAGAGCAATATATTTTCCACCGCGTAAGTGTAAGTTTTAATTACTTCGAAATTTACCATTCTTTTTTAAATGCTTGCAAATTGATGGCACAGTGAATTCCTCACATCGAAGCAACTGTGAATAAATGTGGCAATACGGCATTTGGATCCGTCATTTAATATGAATAATTGATATTAAAATGACCAAACTAGTAATGTACCTTGCCTACTATTTTGAAGAGTGTGCTTGAAAATAATACAAAGATAACGATAAATACTTCAATAATAAACCATACATACAGATTACAACTTTTAGGGTGTATGTTTTTATCCTGCAGTGTAGCTAACCGTTGCGCCACTCTTGTGTTACGGAATGACCTTCACTCAGGGGCAATGAACCTGTGGATCGTCTTTATCATATGGGGAAGGGTGCATGCTTGTTATTGTTGTTGTTGTTGTGGGGAAGATATGATTGTGTTCTGGCCTGTTGGCCTTTGGGTGAAGGCATCTTTAAGGGAAGTTCCAGGCACTGCAGTTTCATTGATAACATTGATAAAAATGATTCAGCATACAAGTTCAAAGGTTTTCAAAGATATGGTATTACATAGCACACAATTAAACCATAGTGACATTTACGTCATTTTGCGCGAATGTTACATATAAGAGCAGTGGCTTCTGTCATATGATTGACAGAACTTTTCAAATAAAATTAATTAAACGTTACTTCAAATATTTGTTTACTGATAAAATGTGTGTATCATACAAGCCAATAGTTCCTAATATCTTCTGACCTGCCGATAAAATAAAATAAATCTTCATGTTTGCACCGGTTGGTGTCTTTGTTTGATTTCAGCCATTGGAAATGCAAACAGTAGCTCTTTATACCACCTGTTTCATTATTGAACTCAGGATAGTTCCACTAAAAAGACGAGGTATAAAAGAAGGCTTATGCCTGTTTGCTTTGCAGGGTGATTCGCAAATAAAAGAATTATGGTGATTATGATCAAGTTTCTGATTTTTAGTTATAGTAGTACGGTAAACGTGGTAGTTTAAGTCCCGAGTTACAGAAAATGTGTTAGACCACTGCATATATCATGGCAACTGGTGGTTAGAGAGCGGCGATGCCGGATTGATTTTTTCGTAATATCCGGCGACAGTATCGGTGTTACCTATGGAAGGGGGTTTATACTGGAATCTTCCTGGTGGCTTTCTGATTCCCCCACTCTTTCCCACTCCCAGCTGACAACGAGTCTAATTAATTCGTAATTAACCGATTATAGAGAGTCACACAGCACGTTGGAAAAACTCCATCCGTGGTAAGCGGCACTAATATTCTCTAACTGCTGAGGTGACTATTATACGGTATATACAAAAATTGATAGAAATTGAAAGAATTCACAATGTTTACAGGCAAGTCGCTTATGTATATATTATTAATACCCGACTGTGACGGAAACTCCTCCCGCAGCGTAGGGCATACAGCATTGGGAGTGGTCTCTAAATTTTGCCCGCGTTTTCTATATTTGCAAACCACTTCTTTTTTGGGGGGAAATAGTGTCCAGGGAAATGTCTCTAATAAAGGGATAGCCAGCGATAACGAGGAATCGCAAGAATAACTTCCTGGTGCATTTATCGTCATCTCACATGACCGCGTTAACTTCTCTAGCACTGACCAGATACTGCCAGAGTGAGGAGGGAATGGATTATAAATGTTGTAAGGAGCATCCGACACCGTTGTCCATGGTTACGCCTTATTCGTGTAGACGGCGACTGAAAATAACAACCCAAGTGCCACCAGGAAAAATCGATCGCCGTATGAAACTAATATGCCATATTAAAACGGTGTTAAATCTGTCTTAATAAATAACAACACTTGCAAATAAGTAAAAGCGATAGGCATACAATGATTTTTATTAAATATTATGCACCCTTTACGTATTTGCGACGCCGCAGAGTGAGCCGGATATCAATATGGGTGGCTCAAATAGGAAGAAAAACTTACGTTAGTTAATTTTGTCGTAACATTTGACACCGGCCGTCTTGTGCCTGCTGAAAGAAATATTGAAAAAACGAAAGTTGTGTTCGGCCAGGAAGAAATCTTAGAAATGACCATCAGCGGAATAGCGGATGTGGTGTGGCGGACCGAGACGTGGGTGGTTGGGTGGGAAACACTGGGGACAAAAGAGGATACCCACTGTAGACTGGACTCCACTTTTTTTCAGTTTACAGGTTGTCACCTTTGCCATTTTAGAGCCACAAAAGCAGTCCGGGTGACTCAAGAAAAGTCGGAAAGATCAAGATGGGAATATTCCTTCGGAGGATCTGTATTTAAATCTGCGGCTCTGCTGTCATACACCTGTGATGTCAATTTATTAAACGAGTCTCCTATTCTAGGCCTACTTCAATCAATTACCAGCTGATCTGAACAGTTTCACAAACCGTGTAATGCAAAAGACCGTATGACCTTATCTATAACAGCGCAACCAGTTTGAATCTAATTGACATGGTGCCGGACCAACAAAGCGCAACATTTGCGTCAAAAACTCATCAGTTTTAGTGGTCAAAATTCGATTTGGTGCGGATGAGCCTCCACGTATTTCGCTCCTGGTAGGACCGAAAAAAGGGGAATAGGTGGCCTAGAAAATCCTCTATAGAACACACGTACTTGGGGCTCAAATTGTTTTGGTCACTTTATCCTGGTCTTGAAGCAACCCTTCGCACAGACCCCACGGTGAGGAGGTGTGTGTGTGAAGGGTTGCTTCAAGACCAGGATAAAGTGGCCAAAACCATTTGAGCCCCCTAGTACAACATTGCCTGACAAGTGACAATGCACCATCGGAAAGTGGTCCTCTCTTTGGGGAAGACGTGCGCTACACCATTATTATGCGGACAAAGTGAAGGAATTGCTCATGGAAAACCCCAAATTGAAATGCTGAGGCTGTGGACATCTCAACAACTGTCTTACATGACCACCTGCGCCATGTGTCATCAAATGAGATAAAGCTGAACATTGACGCCTAAGAAGACAAGACAGCTGGTAGATATCACAATCAATTGTGACCTGTGAAAACCCCATCTGCCCGACCTGTTCCACCTGTCCCACTTGTGGTGTTTGATCTGACCGGACTATTGAACAGGTGCTGATGCGGGATGATTGTCCAATGGATATGTTCCATTCCGGCACACTGCAAGTTAAGATATATCGGCAGTAAGTATGTACAGGAGCCTTATCGATGCCTTAATAGGTGACATAACATGCTTTTATCTCCGCAATAAAATCGCAATAGCCACAACAATTTTCTCTTAATTTGCAATAAACTATTTACGAGGAGGACAGGTGGTATCCACCAAGGGGTTAACCACTCGACTGAAAAGTGTACACTGGAGTACCAAATTCAAGGAGTACCAAAGAGCAAGGAATACCTAAGGAGTACCTGTGGGAGTACCACTGCAGGTGTACACCGGAGTACCGAAGTGGTTAACCCCTTGGTATCCAGTACCCACTTAGTGGCACTTCATTGAAAAAGTTCCTGAGAAACCCGAGCATTCTGGAGGTGGGACGCTATCAAATAGCACAGCCTCTTAGCACAACGTGAAGGGGCCATTGTGACGTTTTTGGCACCGATTCCTGCTGTTGCTTCCCACGCGACCCAGCAGTTATTTTCAGGTCAGGATACTCTAATTTTTTTCCCCCCATAAATCTTCCAAAACGCCTGTTGCGCCCTGTCCTTCTACTTTGGTCGATGTCCCTCTCGTCTGATCCCACCATGACATCTGGCTCCATTTTCCTCTATTTTTTTTTTGTTTTGTTTGTAGGTCGAGTGCTCCATGTCAGGAAATAGACTGCTCTAGTCGGTTGGCTTCCCTCGTGGGATTTTGTGCTCTTCCCCCACCCTATCCTGCACCCACGAAACTTTTTAAATAGAAGCAAGCAAGCAGCCAAGATTTTCATTCCTTGACCATTCTGACTGCCCCTCACATATGCATTCTATATGCTACGTCTGCATATGTTAGGACACAGAACGTGTAGGAGGGCAGCCGGAGCTAATAATAAAGATGTAGGCAGTTGTCCTAGCGCGGCGCTGATTGCCAACGGAGGAAGTGGCGCCTGCTCAGAGCAAGAGCATCGATTTGGAGGAAAAAGGGGTGGTGAGATAGGCGCCAGCTTCCAGCACGCAGCATACAGGCGCCACCCATACTAAAAAAAACTCAGCTTCGGAGACACAAGTAGGGACACAACTCTTCTGACGTCTTCAGTGCTTCAGGGGACTCCATGATAGCTTGTTGTCTCCTGACTCCAGGTAAGGTTTCAGGGTGTTCAGGGGAGTTTATGGGGGGGGGGTGGGGGTGATGCTGCGGTTAGGCCTAGTGTAGGTGCGACCCACATTTTTAGCAGGGGGGGTAATTTGAACGTGCTGTTAATGATTGGAAATGTGATCAACTCTTGTCGGATCGATTCGAGGTCGGATTGATTTTACTGGGATTTTGCGTTAAGGAGGGATTGGGGATGGCACGTGAGATGCTATTTTGTGAGAGGAAATGGCGGCGATACTCACAATAATTAGATGCTCCATTGCATTTTCTCGGTCCTCCTTTGATTTTGTCCCGGATTGGTCTCCAGGTGATGTTCAGTGGAGCGAACAGGTGCGCGACTTGTTTACTACCCGACCCCCTGAATGGGGTTCATTCAAGTGAAAGGCAGAAAATAATGGGGGTGGGTGGGTGGGTGTTGTATTTCCCGCGCTCCCGTACATGCTCCGGTTTCGTATAAGAAAGACTCGGCAACTTGTTGAAGAAACCGATACCGTGCGAAGAAACCACGATAGCATGTCAACGACGCGTGTTTTTCCTACACGGTATGTATGTGTGTGGACACATGACCTTTGAAGGTGGTTGGCCCGCCTTCGAAAATCAATAGAAGCTGGCGGAGATGGAAACGGGGGTGAAGGGAAGGGTTGTGGGGCTGCCAAGAGGGAAAGGGGCGGGGGTGGCCACTGTGTATCTGGAGCCATCTTGGTACATCGCTTGTAGTGGCTCGTATGCAAAACCGATACGGTATGGGCGATGGGAAGGGAGGGAGCAAGATGGCGGTGGACAGTGGGTCTGCTCGCCGCCAAATCTATTGGAATGAGGCTTTCAGGCTGTGGAGCGACATGTGTGGCAGCAGAGAGAGTTACGGTGGGCCGGTGGCAGCGTATATGACTGTGACCTCGGCCAAGTTCAAGCGCTTCTAACTGGGTTGTGCATCTCGGGAGATCAAGATGGGTAGCAGCTGCTCCTCCGGCCAAGGCCATAAGGACAAGGACAGTGTGTCGATCAAGTCGGAAGGGTGAGTTTGTAGTGTGTGTTGTGGTGCAGGGTACTTATCATTTTCTGTATTTGGTAGCTCTCCGTGCTATCAGGGACCAAAGAAGGAGGGGAAGAAGCAGCAGCAGAATCATGCCGGTGGGTCCACCGCAGCTGTTCAGGCGCAGGCCAATGCGCACGCGGGCTCCCAGGGAGGCAACCAGGCGGGGGCCACCAGGCCATCGGCGTCGCCCCCGGACCGTCGCAAGGAAGGACCTGTCACTAGACTCATCAAGACTTCTGGACCCTCTGTCGTTTCAGGTGAGTGCATAAACGGTTGTCGTTGTGATTTGTTTGCATAATTCCCTGACGTATGTGAGCAAAGTAGGCCTGACAAGCTGAAATAGAAAAATTAGAGTGGAGGAAATTGGATTGATAGCCTTGATTTGTTTGTACATTGCTCGCCCTATCAAAATTATATGTCACATTGGACCTTGGCGTAAGGAACTTGAAAATGAGAAGTGCAGGTTTCATTTACTAAGAATGTTAAAGGTAAATTAAATTCAGAGTCATCAGTTCATCTGCCACAAATACGGTATATTATACTGAAATATGCCTAACAAGAAAAAAAAATTTGAAGGCAGGAAATAAATGCGAGCATTCACTAGTGTATATAGAGTGCCTGTAGTCCAAAGTTGAAAAATAATCTGTGCCCCATTCGCAGGAGGGAAAGGGTGACTGGGAGGGATGGTGGGGATGCAAGTGCAATGTCTCAAACTGTTCTTTTGTGTGTTCTCCTTATGGTTAGTCTAATGCAGTGGTTCCCAAACTATGGGCCGCGGCCCACTGGTGGGCCGCGAGGCTCCTCCAAGTGGGCCGCGAGCTTTATTTTTTATTTTTTAACTATGAAATAATGATCTTGCGAAATGAGGAGCAAGAGCACAGTACGTAAAAAAAATACATATATTGTGTAGCATGATTTTTGCAGCTCTCAATAAGGGAGGTGACTCTCACTCAAAAGATTGGGTCGAGTCTTTTTCGCCCAGCTGTGACACTTGACAAATTCCCTCAAATACACACCCATTCAAATCTCCCACATTCACCTCTAGGCTCGCGTGACCTTGAACTCCCCCAAAAAATTACGCCTGCGGCGGGCTTTCTCTCTCTCTCTCTCTCTCTNCCCCCCCCCCCCCCCCCCCCCCCCCCCCCCCCCAGGTGGGCCGCGAGATATTTTCCCTATCTAATGTGGGCCGCGAGCAAAAAAAGTTTGGGAATCACTGGTCTAATGCAAATCCCTCTTGAGACAAAGCGGAGGGCTCCTCAACTCTGTGTAAGATGAAAGGGGAGAAATCCTGGGCTTCTGCCTGTTCATTACCTGCATACATTACCAAAGCACCACTCCGAATCCCTGAATTCTCATAACAAAGTTTCACAGTGCAATGAATTATGTCACATAAATCTTTAAACGAATTTGTAATAACTTTGCGCTCTACATCGTAATTGGTTGCAAGTGTGTGATACAAGTAGATGATATTGAACAAAAATTGCAGCAATTAAAAATAAGCAATTAACAACATATGGGCAGAGGCTAAATGAGACTGCTAGTTTCATGCTTCTGATAAAAGCTCTTATTTTGCATGAGCTTAATTTAAGTAACACCCACTAAGAAATACAATCATGCATTGCTATGTCTGGAAAACCGTCTGTTTATGTAGGAGCAATCAGTGGAGGGAAGTCCATGATTTCAGTAGTAACTCTGTGTGTGTGTGTGTGTGGGCTGGCTAAGCCCAAGTTTACTGCGGTCACTTTGTCTCGAGTTTAATGTGAGTACTAGGTGGCTCTCAAAAATAGGCCAGGGGTTTACCCTTAATTTCCTCACATAGTAAATAAAATCAATAAGAATTACAAGGAAAAAAGTAGACAGCCAAATGTTATAAAAATGTTAGCATATATTGGGATATAAAATTATTATTACTGTACATTATTAAATTACTTCATTACATTACAATAACTTATTAGAAACATTGTCAATGGGTTGTGGACTGACTTGTTTTTGAACTAAAAGTAAATACGTTGTTATATATTGCTAAGTAGGTCATCAAACAAAAAGGCACAGTACAGTGAAATAACTGCCTGGGAAAGGTTTCATTGTGTGCCTTAATTTGATGCAAATCCCCTTTCCCCTAGTGAAATCCTGGTCCTTCATCGTGCTGCCATCTCACCCTCAAGACTAGACTTTCATGGGCATGACTGATCACTTTCAGGAGATTCCATGTCCCTGTCATCTCCCACCACGGCTACACAAAGCCCACGAGATTTGGAACGCCTGGGAGAATACCCTGTCCCCAGAGAGATTTTACAGCTGCCAGAGAACCTGCAGCACCTCTTGGCTGGTAGAGTGGCTGCCGTGAAGCCTGTCACTAAAGATAAGAAAATCACAATCTACATTTGTGCTGCTGATTCTCAAGGTATGTCAGTGATTGATGTACAGTATATTGCATCTTACTAATAAGATATCTTCCCTAGATTGCAGGCTGGAAAAAGGCATCCTGCACACTAAAGTATATCCTGAACTGAGGCGCCATTGCCTGGAACTGGGCTACGAGCTGCACATTGCTGACCTCCACTGGAAGACCGAGCTAGAGAAGAAGCAAGATCATGAATTTCCAGAACTGTGCTTGGCAGAACTGAAGCGTAAGTGAATATGTTCCTTTGGTGACTCCAAAATGTTCTGGGTGTGGGGCTCAGCAACATTTGGTCAGGCAGCCATAATTAGTCCTCATAGCTCAACGGGAGAGCAACGGCCTGACTTCTTTTGACCCTGTCAACAAAGAGGGGCTATCAAAAGAATGAGGGTTGGAGGTTCCAGGTTCAACTCCTGGTGAGGGCATTGGTGGCTTGTCCAAGTTGTCCTAAGCTTTATTTCACTACATTTGGGAGCACTTGAGCAACTGAGCTTGTGCTCATTTGTTCTGTGATAGTAAATCATGTTACATGTCGTTGGATTAGTAAAAGCAAGTTGGAAACTGGGATTGTGCTGATAATCTATTGTGGTTATAATATAGAGCAGCTTCAAACATTCCATGGTTTTGGTTTGCCATAAAAAATTTCAAGTTGCTCAGTAGCCATGAGTGGAAGATGGGAAGAGTAAAACTGGAATGGGAGGGTGGGGTAGTAATGCAAAAGCATACCTCGCTGGACTGACAGGTCAAGTGGAGATGTCCTACGTGATACCGATGCTGTTCCTGAGCAACTCGCTGGGTGCCCCTTTGCTGCCAAAGACAGTGGAGTGCCAAGATTTTGAGATGGCTGTGAAGAGCGCAGAGGGAAATGAGTCGAAGAACCTTCTGCAGGAGTGGTATGGTCTAGACTCTCACTCCCAGCCTCCATGCTACCGGCTGAAACCAATTGCTGCCCACATCCCAGATGTTCAGGCAGCTGATCCTGCCCTGAGGGACCACGCACTTGTTAAATGGGCTATAGTGGTAGATCGCATTTTAGCCTTGCTCTCCGCAGTTTTGCCGAAGGACCTCAGGGACACGTACCTCACCACTGTTGTTGAGCAGGTCAGTAGCACATCTGTATATGTTCTGTGCAGTTCCAAGTTGACACAGTTTCTTACTACCAGGAGGTGCACAACTCTGTGTTCATGAGCCGTGAGCTGGCCAAGAGATGTCTGTGGCTGTGCCGAGTGTTCACCCACATCCAGTCTCCAACAGAGGCTCAAGGGACAAAGGCAGAAATGGGCCCTGGAGCCCTAGAGCAGAAGCGTCGCCTCGAAGTCTTACAGAATGAGTTGAAGGTGAGTGTAAAAGGCTTTCACTCTCAGTACTATTATAGCAGGTGTGAAAACATTTAATATTTAAAGGCTTAATATGAATAGACCTACTTCAGTTTCATACTATTAGTTTACATACTGTTGGATATCTCCTAAGTAATGTAATAAGTCTCACTCCTCTTAGCAGCATATTTAGTATAAGGAGAGCATGGTGAAGAATAACAGTGTGGTAAATTATTTGCAGAACTCAGTTTTGTTTGACAAAATAAAATGTTATTAATTCTTGAACAGAAAATTATTACCACTGTGTGTTTAAGTTGAAAAATACAGGCATAATTATGCTTTGAAGGCCACCACAGAAAGCTACGCATGATTTTGAAGTATGTTGGAATGTTCAGTAGGCCCTCAAGAATTATTATAATCCGTGGGTGTTTCTCATTGTCTGAAATACGGCATCCTAATTTTTAATACAATCAAATAATTTATTTGTAGTGGTGGGGGGGGGGGGGGNCAATTGAACAATTGGTACAATTGAATCATGCTTTTACATATATGTGAGAACTTTTTAGGGGAATAGCAGTGAAGTTTCTAAATATCTTGCTTATTAGATGCCAAATCATATAGGCGAAGTGTTTCTCAGATTATTCTCAGCATATTAATTTTCTGCACTGTTGCAGGTCCAATTGTCAGAGAATCATATCCTTCGACTCCTTGTCCGATGGCATGAAGGTGGCTTGGATCCAACCCACACAGAACACTCACAGTACCTGGAGGATGTGTGCGCCCGACTCCTGAAGCAGATGCGCTGTGTAATCAATGAGATTGCGGAGGATTACTCCTCCAGCACCTTAGAGCGTCCTGCTCTGGGATCAGGGCCCAAGTTTTTTAGGGAGCTGATGGTTCATACTTGTTTCTGCCAGAAGGCTGCCCAATGTAGTGTAGACTGTGAGGGAATACTGACCAACCTACAAAAATACCTTATTGGTAAGTAGTGTGCAGTGCACTTTACTGTGACCATTGATACCACCTGAAACTTACACTATACAGGTGACAAGAAACACCCACTGGTAGTGGAGGGTCCTCCAGGCTGTGGGAAGACCAGTCTTTTGTCCCGAGCAGCCTTGCATTGCCAGACATGGGTGGGCAGCGCTGCTGTCTTAATCCGCTTTGTGGGCTTGACGCCTGAAAGTAGCACTACTGAGCAGATTCTGAGGGGACTGATTGAGCAATGTGGCCTCTGGATTGCTGGAAAGAAAGTGTGGGTATCGTGCCACAACATGGAGTACTACACAAGTCTTCTGCAGAATCTACTGCAGCAGGCAGCACTGCACAGGCCACTTGTTATTTTACTGGATGGTCTGGATCAAGCAAGGGAATATGGCACCTGTTCCACTGATTGGCTGCCTGCCCAGCTACCTGATGGAGTGAAGATAGTGGTGTCACTGGCAGAGGAATCCAGGCAGCTGTCAGAACTCCGTGGCAGACTGAAGGATGATGATTGCTTTTTGAAGGTATGTTTCATACTGTTTCATAATTTAGCGTGCGTCCATTGCATAAACCCACAAGTCCTATTGGCACCTAAACGGGAGGACAGTGAAGAAGGTATAGTTTCCAAGGGGTTGCACTGGGAAAGTTAGGTTCTTCTGAACAACTAAAATTTGGCAGGCTCAGGATTATCAACTTGATGTGGGAGAATATGCAACCTTTCAACTGATATGGATGTGAGCTAAATTATTTAACACAGAATATAATTGCACTGATATGTAACAAGGCATATACACATCCCTTGATTTTGTGACAGATACCTCCACTGCAGAGATCATCAGCACAGGAATTGCTGGTGACATCAGTCATGCAGTACAATCATAGTGTTGACAGTCAGATACAAGACTGTGTGAAGGACTGCCTGGAGCAGTGTACCTTGCCTCTGTATGTCAAAGTATTGGCTTGGCAGACCTCCTGCTATTCAGAACAACCACATGACTTGTCTCCAAAATCTGGCTTGGAAGAAGAGATCACTGCCATGATGGAGGACATGGAGCAGACATTGGGCACCACCCAAGTGTCTCATACCATTTCTCTCATGCTGGCCTCCAAACATGGACTGAGCGACTCAGAGGCTTTGGATCTCCTCTCAGGCGATCCAGCATTTGAATCGACTGGTGTCACTCATCTTTCTTGGGCTCCAGCATGCCTCTTTTGGGCTCGATTGCAGCGGAGGCTTGGACCATTTCTTGAAGCCAGGGCCTTTTGGCGGGATCGCAAAGTTTTCCGGGTGGCATGTAGGAGGTACTTAGGAAATGCAGAGCAGAAGGAGTGGGCTGCTTCTCAACTTGCCACTTACTTCAGGGTATGTCATGACTGCTGTCTGTAATCTTAGTCAAGTGCTAACATCAGCTCTTTACAGGGGGAACTATCAGTGGGAGAGGGTAGAGCACTACAAGTGACTGGCAACTACAAGCGCAAGCTGGATGAACTGCCATACCAGACCTTCCGGGCTACTGGTAGCTTGAAGGAGGAATTTTTGTTCAATTGGGACTGGCTTTACAGCAAACTATCTGAATCTGACATCTTCCAGGTGAGGATTACCTGAAACGTGTTGGTAGATTTTTGCTTGACACCTGTTCTCTTAGGTCCTGGAAGATGCTAGGCTGGAATCTGATCCAGATGTAGAAGCCTTGCAGAAGGTTCTTGAACTGGCAGCAGAATCTCTTAGTTTTGATGGAAGGCAGCTGTATTCACAAGTAGTTGGCAGAGTCACAGAAGCTCAAGGGTACCTGGGGCATTTATTAGCAGTTGCTCGATGTCCACCAGTGCCATCTCTTTTGCCATTGACTCCATGTTTGACAGCTGTTGGCATGACAACTGCAGTGGAAGAACCTCAGGTAAGACTTAAGAGAATTTGTAAATATTTATGAAATATTTCTTGGTGGTTCATGTGAAGATGCATGTATGAAAATGGATATTTGAGCACTGGGTAAAAGAAAACATGCTTTTTTCACTTACAAGGAAATAATTAGGATATCTTTTTATAGGCAATTCCATCAGAAGTGAATAGCATTTACCGGCTGCGGGGCAGTGCACGATTTGTGGTGACTCTTTCAACCAGTGGAGGAGAAGTGGGAGTGTGGGATGTGGTGAGCCAACGATCTGTACGCCTCCTGAAAGGTGTAGATCACCCATTGGCTTTAGAGGCCACTGATGGCCTAAGCCGATGTGTCATCCTGTGTGGAAGGGAGTTACGCATATATGATCTGGACTCAGGTTGCCTAGTGACACGTCTTAAGGGCGTCATGAATCAAAAGATGCCTTACTTTGGACTTCACAATCCTGAGCATGTAGTTGCTCTCTCCAGGAATCGGATGTATGTTAACTTGATGAACTTGGAATCTGGGGATTGTGTAGCTACTTTCAAGGTGAGCAAATCTATATTTGTATCATGGCAGACCAAGGAAGTTTCTGTCTTTGTTGAAGGTTGGTGAGGACAGATTTTTGGATTCACTGCTTGTCAGTGAGAATGGCAAAATTTTGGTGTGTGGGGATGAGACCCAAAAGCCATTCCCACTCCTGGTATGGGATCTGGCCTCACGAAAGCTGATGTATGATCTTCGCATCCCACACCATGAGTTCATCACGAGGTTGGCCGCCATTACATATGAAGGCCACTTTGTGTGCTGTGTTGCCAGGGTCTGTTTCATTTGTGTCCAGCTGTTCTTGCTTTTTATGCCTTGCAATAGTCTCACAATAACCCATTGCAGGAAGTGGATGAACCAGGGCCAAATTTCATCATTGTCTACGACCTGCAGAGTGGCACTTTGTTCAAGAAGTGGAAGTCAGGAGTCAGCACTGTGTCCATAGCCATCTCATCTCAGCAGGGCTGCGTGATCAGTGGTCTGGAAGATGCTCGGATCCTTGTTTGGGATTTGTCCACTGGTAAGTCGGCTTTGAGATCAACCTTTTCCATGATATGAGATGAAGTCTAATGTCAACCACTCTTCAGGCAATTGTAAGTGGACGTTGACATGTCACAGAGCACCAGTGGACACCCTGCGGCTGGACCAAGCGGGTGCCAGGTTTCTTTCTTGTGACTCGCAGGGGAGGGACAGGTCCCTCTGCCTCTGGGATCTCACTTCAGGTGAGCCATTCACCAGTCAGGTGGGATTACTGTGGCATAACTCTTTTGCATCATGCAGGGTGCTTGCTGTCACTGTTCACCACTGATGAGCCAATTACTGCTTGTGAACTGAGCACTGATGGCCAGGCAGTTGTCCTTGCTCTGAGGGGACGAGCAGGAGTTACAACCTTGCTTCTGCGCCATCACAACTTAGTGGATGAGGTGGTGGATGCTAGGCCAGAAGAAGTGTATGGAAATGGTGAGAACACTGGAAAGGTGTTCCAGCTTGGGGCCGAGCCGCGGTGATGGGTGTCTGGAACATCCACCTACCAACTTTCAGGCTTGCACCCCATATTAGCAAGGGGTTAAGGAAAGGTTTCACAAGCTGGGGTCCAAGGAATTTTGTGGAGGAGGGTGGGAACTTGGTGCACCATAAGAGCTGGACATTTTGGTGCTGGAAGCTTTTATTTTTTCCATCTCTTTTAACTGATTCCAAACAAAGCAAAACTTTAAAAAATCATCCAAAAAAAGCTTGTTCACAATGGACTCTTAGCATGCTGCCTGAGGAAGTAGCTTCTTGAGGGTGTGGTTCGCAATACTCTGTGTGCAAGAGAAGTTGGTTGCTTTTGTAGTAGCTGTGGCTGTTTCCTTGTGCAAGAGCTTAGTGCAAACTCAAGGATACTGCACTAATGTGCCAAAAAATATGTAATTAATATTTTGCTGTAACACTGGTTTAGGGACCCGAGTTTGTTACGTGCAATCTTAGCAGACCTGCACATATATGCGCAAAAAGGGGGGAAGGGAAAAATGAAAACGTGAAATGCAATGTCATGTGCCAAGGCAACTTTGCCACTTGGACTAGTTGGACCAACTGCCTTACTGTGTAGCAGATTGTGCAAGATGGCTTCTGAAGCCATGTTGCTGTTTGCTGATTCTGGTGCAGCTTCCTGAAGAGAGGTGGCTGCATCAGGACAGACCGTGAGGCAATGCGTCGAAAATACTGCAACCATGGTGTCTGCACTTGTGTGCACGTCTGCAAACAGACAGGCACTTGACTCCAGCTGGCCTGGAATTTTTTTTGGTGCAGTATGATCTGCTGAGAATAAACTGTACTCTTGATGGATGTTTGATTAGGCAAGTGTGAAAAGCCCAAAAATACCATTTCTCTTCAGAAAAGAATTACCCTCTAATTGAAGGGTATTTAGAATGGAACAGAAGTCTTTTTACAATTGTATGTCCCCAAGTAATAAGGATCTGCAGTGAACTAAGCAGAATGGGATGCCCATGGGCCTTTTATTTCAAGCCAACTCTTACGTCATTGCTTTCCCTTGCAGATGTACAATTCCAAAAGAATTTTGTCCTTTCTTGTTGTGGGCACAAAGTCTGGGGAGGGAGCTAACTAGAAATGTGTTGCAAGCCTGGGACATATTTGACAAGGGCAAAAAGGGGGGGGGGGGAAACAAAAAACAAAAAACAGGTGACGCAAAGGAAGCATAACCATTCATGTTGTTGTTTGGTAATATGTCATCTTGACCAAATACGAGCTTTGAGGATGGGCTGCTTTGGTTTTGCCAACTTCATAGGACAGTTTTAGCGAGGCTTTCCTCCCGAGAACCAAATGTCACCAGAGCTGTTTCAGAACTAGCAACTAAAGTGGTATGTGTGATTCCGAGGACGTAATGTGCGGTACACCAGTGTTTCTCTGAAGCAGCAACCAATGGCTGGTAATTGACAGAGTTCTGTGTTGTTGATTGCTTTGCCCACTTGTCCAGATGCCGATTGGGCATGCCAGCAAACTCGGTTGCGCAGTCACAAAAACATTTCTGATGCTTCCACAGTTGCAGGTTCAGGATATTCTTCCCTGAGTGGTCTGACCTGCAGGAGTGTGTGTACAAGTTGTGCCAATGACTGCAGTCATGCTTATTATTTTATTTTTTGTTTCATGAAGTGTGGATGTAGTTCATGTCATTTTCCCACATGTCTCGCTCTCCAGTGTAGAACGGTCCAAAAGCACGAGACAGACTATGCCTCTTCTGGGACTAGGCATGGTTGTTGGGGAAGGAGAGTGTGTGCAGGAGTCTCATTGTGCGAAGTTACACAATTGTATAGTAACTAGTTCCTAGGAAACATGCTGGAGGGGTGGAATGACTGAGCGGGAACATACCAAAGTGATTTCAGGGTCCAGACAACACATAGATGTGTTGCAATTTCTGCACATACTACCTTTGTCAGTTGCAAGTTTGTCGTGAGCTTCATGGTTGTTGCTGGATCCTTATTTTACATGCTGCTCAGTCGGAGGTTTTATTTTATTTTTGGGTCAGAAATGCACAATTGCAAGGGCAGGCCCTGCTGCTCTCTCTCGTGGATTGTTCCCGAATTTTTCAAGCATTGTTCTCTGCCCTGTTATTGGCAAGTCAGCTGGGGCACTTGCATGTGCGTATGTGCGTGTGTGTGTATACACGTCAACCCATCTAGCAAGTGTTTATTTGCTCACTGTCTTTCCGTGTCCGTGCAATGGACCGCTTAGACCGACTGAATGTAGTGCAGCTGTAATAAAGCAAAATAAAGGGTTCCTTTGGGAACTGCTCTGTTGGACAAAACTATTTCCAATTTAACTTTTGGGTTACCTTCACCTGTGGTCAAGTCTAGTTGTTCCACTCTTAAAGTCTGACATGAGTATAACTACATAATTCTTAAAAATGCAAGCTGTAATGGAGGTAGTCAAGGCATTGTACAGTACATGTGTGTGTGGTACAGTGGTATAAAAGCTATCACCACTGTGTCAGACCTTAGAGTGCACTGATTGACCAATGGGAAGCTGGCATGGGGATGAAGAGCAAGTACTGGAACTGTGGGGACAGATTTTTATTTTCATACAAGGAGGAACAATGCAATGATGAAACGATAAAAGTTGCAGTACAACAGTCATGTTTATGAGCTGCATGAACCAATAACAGCAACTTCAAGGGCAGTGAAACAATCTGAATAACTAGGCTAGTTGTGTGTAAGTATGTGGCAGTCAAAAGCAAAGAAGTTGTGTGTCACAGTTTGTACAGGCATGACACATGTCAGCCATTGTCTTCAACATCTCTACTACTTTGCAAGTCCTTGCTTCTCTACTTAAACCGCCGGTAGTCCAACTGCGCAGGGCGAGCCCATGCCGCCAAAACAAATGATTCAATCTCACATTCATTCTCTCCTCTGACTATGCGGAAGAGTCCATTCTCACCCCAGGATGTGCCCCATGAATTTGCTGCCAGCTAGAACAAAAAATTGTTATTTTTCCAGTGATCATGACTGTATTGTCAACAGAGGCATACCCAGTATTTTGTTGACAACATTTCTCCCCAGCCAAGGATCCGGACTGAATGGTATCCTGTCCTCTCACCATCCGTCAGCCCGGACTTTCTATATATTCCTCCATTGTACATAAAGAAGTCAGCACTGACTCGAACAGTTGCTGTAAGAATAATTTTATCAGTCTGGAATATATAGAGTATGATGTTGATGTGGTTGATTACCTTGGACTGGGCCATGAGTACGTATCTCATGCATGATGTCCTCGGGCTTGGATGACAGGCGATATGCTGGCTGCATCCGAAAGAGCTCCCTACGATTGTCAGACAGACGACGGTTTCTACGTTGATTGGGGCAGGGCAACTTTTGCCTTGTGCTACCAGCAGCCCTTGGAGGCATTAGACAAGGGGGTAAGGAACCCCCATCTGAACTCTCATATGGGTAACAATCCTCTTCCACAACTCCAAAACGGCGCATATACATCCAAGCTCTGTCCAGGTAGCCTCCACTGCAACCTTGCTGTCCACGATTATTGCATGAGATTAGGTTCTGCACAGAGAGTGTAGGCTCTTCTCTTCCATTGGACTCGATTGCAAGTCGATCTCCTGTAGGGTATGTGCAGTTATAGCATATTAGGCTGCAAATTAACAGAAAAGTAGGCCTATACGACTTACCTGAGACATCTGCGGTTGAGAATGCCCAGGACGCACCACACCACCCTTGGTCTCTTGGTGGATGGATCTGAGCAGGCCACTTTTCACGGGCATCAAAATGAGTTGGCAGTGAGTTAGGATCATAAGCCTGCTTGATGGGCCTCAGGTTCCTAACAGTTTGGTCAGGTTTCAGTGTTCCTAAGCGCTGGACCAAGCCATGCTTTAACTTGTGACCCCAGAAGAAGGAGTAGTTGGAGGCACTCCATGGGTACAGATGGCCAGAATTGATAGCATGCACGAGTTGGGGCTCAATAATGCATACGTCTGTTTCGCACAAGAATTCCATTTTGGTAGGTTGCAGAGGAGACATCCCGCATTTGCTGCCAATGAACACTCATTAGTACATGGCCAGTGCTGCTCAGCATGAACCCTGCAGAACATTTTCTCCATTCCACCCAGTACTTACCATTCATTGCAATTATTTTTGATAACTTCTCCAAACTTGTAATGTTGTCCTCCATGGGTGCAGCCTTCTGGAATAATAATAATAATAATAATAATAATAATAATAATAATAATAATAATAGCATGGTGTCATATGCCTCTGCATTGATGTGTACAGCAATAATTCATTACTGCCACTGACAGTATGAGTAAGACTGACCTTTTATTATTGGGGGAGGTACACCGGCACAAAAGGAGGCATAGTCAGGACAACAGTCAGGGCTGTGCGTTCTGTTGCAAAACTCATCGCAATAACAAACAGCAGTGTATGGTGGATCCAAGAAGCGTACGTTGCAGCCGTCAACTCGGAAGGGACAGCAACCATCAGGACGGGTGCTACAGTATTCTCCCTGTAATGGTCAGTATATTTGTTTTGTTTTTGTATCCATAGGGTTTTCTGCGAGAATATTGGAAGCCGAGTCTATACCCTTAGATCATCTGCATATTGTGCTGAAACACTAGGTAGTATGACTAGCAGGCACGCCACCCAGCAGACTCCAGCGTTGGCCATTGTGGCTGGGCGAATTGTCCTGTTGATAGACATAATTTTTTAAGGAAACTGATGCAACATTTACACATGGTATGAAGGAAATGGTGCAATTTCTAGTTGCTATAGCTTACTAACTGAGCTATGCTAAAAGCCGGCAAGTTCTGAATATTGCGACTTTTCACCCAATCAATCTCATGGAAAGCCCTATAGCCAGCATGACATCACTTAGGGATTTCTCTGACCTATAAATTACTATTAGTCTCAGGGGTATTGTACAAAAAGCACACCATTGAGTCGAATGACCTTTAGGTCACCGTGGAAAAAAAGAGTGCAAAAACAATTTTTAAATTGATCAGGACTGTCACCATCAGTTTGTCAGTCGGCATTCATGTGGGCGGATATTTCCCTACAGGAATAACATCCTCAATGTGGCCATTTTCCCATCGATACGACAGCTCGACAGAATAGGCTCCTGATGATGATAAACTATACTGAAAAGGTTGATCTTGCGTGACCTGCTGTATACCCACTAACTGCACTTCTACATCAATGACGCAGTGAGGATGGATGAAATTACACTCGAGTTGATTTTGGTATTGACTGTTGGGCAGGAAGTTCAAAGCAAATTGCAAATCTTATTGGAACCACACCGACGCTGCTTCTACATCTATCTGAATAGAGCAAATGGTCAAACGCTCTATGAAATTAGTGGGCGTAAAGCTCTTTGCAAAGGGTTATCAAGGCAACTCTTACAGAGGTTAAATTTCGCGCTCTCATGACGTACATGTATCCAAGAGCAACCCAGGAAGAGACGGAAAGGCCCTGTACATCAGAGTGGAAATTGGCTGACAAAGGAAGAAGCATGTCAGCTATAGATTGAAATGATTTATCATTGCGTGACTCAAATGTAGTATAGTACGTAATTTAGGAGAACCCAATTAACAAAATCAAAAGTGGCATTCTGGGGTCTACCTGCCGCAAACATTATATATTCAGTATCTACCAACTTGTATGATATCAGCAAATGTATTGCATGATTGACATCTATGATGTGTAAAGAGAGTTAATGCCAGGAAGAACCTGAAGTAAACCTGATTAGATACCAGCATGAATTGCTGGTCTATACTGTAAAATAGTAGCCCTACCAATACTGAATAGATATACGCCCACTATTTTTGATCCATGCTTGTCATAGTGATCGACTTTGTTATGTCTCACACTCACAGTCAGTTATTATCTCATTCTTCAGCAACTGGAGAAACATTCTCCCTCCTCTTATCAGTAGTGTGTCATATTCGAAACGACTTGTGCAGTAAACTGTTGTGTTAAGTCCCTGACAGCATCGTCATTGAAGGAACCGAGATGTAAAATGACACGAATGTGTATATGCAAATGATAAGAGCAGCCTGAAACAAAATTGGCCAAGACACAAGTTCTTAGTTGGATGATGACCACATTTGGCTTTACAATGTTCAGCATGAAGTAAGCCACTCGTATACAGAAAGGAGTTGTGCTAACGTCCAGGAATAGAGAGGAATGTACAGTACACTAGCAGGATTTGTGACCTTTGGATCTGCTGCCGGAATTTATAGTATGAGCCTCGCGTACTTTCCCATAGGCTACTACTGGAATGCTAATATTTCGTTTACCCTCCTTTGCAATTCAAGGAGGGTATTAAGCTGGAAAATCCTCAAATGTCATAGGATTACGACTCTCGACTTTGTTACCAGGCTACAAAACTGTGTCCTCCCGATGACAAACTCATCAAACTTTAGCTAGGTTAGGAGTGCCTATATACTACGTGCTCATACATTACTACCCCAACATGTGCATGTGCATATGCATATTAAAGTTCACTGGCCAACCGATTAAAAGTGTAAGATCCCACGTGCCTATCGTACTTATGACGGTCACTCACCTATGATGCTCTGTGATGCACTCTTCTACACAACACGTGCCATACTCTGCGCGTCAAAAGACCAGGCCGTATATATACAGCAGCATGTAAGTTGGGAGGGGCCTTAACATTCAAGAAAAGTAGATTCCGTCATGCTTCATTTTTACATAATCCCTTGCCTCTTCCATCGTTATACTCATTCACATAAGGCGATGAAGTCACAGCCTCTACCTGGCCAATGATGAATGGCCATTTTGTTTCCGGTCTGTATGATGCCTAATTGCGTCGCAGGATGCTGGCTTGCCCTACATGAGTTGACAGATTAATCGGAATCGGGCGACAAATTTCTCAACCGTGATATTTACGACCGACCTTTGTGGCTTCTTCGAAGTTTCGACCTATATGATGTCATCAATGTACGGCGGTGCTTACTACTCAGTTAATCAGAGGGTTACGGGGTCAGATGATTAAAAAGCGCGGTATAAAAAAAGTGGGCAATGACATACATCTTTCGCGGGTATAAGGAGGCAAAAAAATGTGTATGACATCCTTTATTGATGACGTCATTGCTCTCAGGTGATTAGAGTCCATAATCGATCTTCCCGGAATAGTTGCCTGGTTCTTCCTGTATGGAAGTGGATGCCCGCACTTAATAACCATATGCTATGAATAGCGTGTGGTGTTGAGATGTCTATATCAAGCGTCACCACAGATTAGCAAGGTCAGCTTTTTATTTCCTTTCTTCCGGATTGATATTGAGGACAGTGGTTTTTTTTTTCCCATTTGGATTTCATGTCACGGTGAAGGATTATAGGGTATGTGAATGAGGGGGTTAAAAAACGTGCAATTTTGTTCTAACCATGTCATTTGTGCGGATTATGGTCAGATTTGCCTACATTTTTGACAAGCCATTGGACGAGTTCCTGATACCGCTTTCTGACAGTACACGATCACATAGTATAGGAGCCATCTTACACCCCACACAGGTTTTGTCATACCGGTATATGATAGATATTGACGTCATTGTGATGGACTGTGTCGTGAAGAGATCATGACGCCACCATTACAAGTCATAGTCGAACATATAAATTATACGGGCACAGTTAATGAATTGTTACAAATGGACGACTCTATAATATAAGTGAGCTCTTGCTGAATGTCCGTGCGGGGATTTACCTCTGTTTTGCTTTGGCGGGGGCTGGATCGCGGGTCATGGATTGCTGACCTTGCTTTATATATACACACATAGCTAGCTGGTCATTGCAAGCGATAAGAGCTGATGTGAGGCAAAGGAATGCGATCGGCTTTCACACGAAGCAAAAAAACAAGCGGGATCCATATAGGATACATTTTTCTCCTGCAAAACAAGGCAATAATATTATAA
The DNA here is from genome assembly GCA_000934665.2 of Catajapyx aquilonaris. Lineage (NCBI taxonomy): Eukaryota > Metazoa > Arthropoda > Diplura > Dicellurata > Japygidae > Catajapyx > Catajapyx aquilonaris. The sequence goes on from JYFJ02001616.1 coordinate 29,364, forward strand.
TGCATTCAACCTTGGAATATAGTCCTGGACATGACATCACCATGGGTAAAAATGACTGTCGCTATTATCAACAATGTACAGTAGCTAACAATTAAAGGTATGTGACGCCAGTGTTATTTTATGTGTAGCAAATGCTTGAAATTCCCCATGGGACAGTGACATATCCGGCTTGAGGACTTCCTGAGCAAGTTGGTATGTAGATAAATAAAAATAATCAGAGCTAGAGATATCGAACACAAAATTAAATGTGAATCATAACTTTGGTTTTGAGAAGTCGCTCTGAAAATTTTTATCTGCCTCCCCTTCATAACCAAGATGAAGTTATAATGCTTATATTATTTTATATTAGCAGTGCCGGCCTATAGGCAATTAGTACACTTCGAGTCTCCTCTGTAACATATGACGACGACCTATTACAAATGTCAACTTTCTTTTGTCCATGGGAATTCATTGCTATTCCCATGCCTTGGGTCACTTGCAACTTATAATGACCATTATTCATTTTGTCTGAATTTTGGTTTTGACCTTGGGGCAGTCAAAAACTAAATTCTCCGATGCGCAGGAAAAAGAGCACAAGTCAAAAAATTATTTTTTGTATTTTTTTTAACTCATGCGCTTTTCCCCCAGAATCCGAGCATTCACCTCGATTAATCCACCTCATTGATAAGACTCGGATTCGGGGGGAAAAGCGCGTAAGTAAAAATAAATAAATTATTATATATATTTTTTACTTGTGCTCTTTTTTCCGCGCCTCCGAGAATTCCTCGAAATATAGGGGCTCATTTCGAATAAAATGTTTCTCGGCCATCTCTGATTCTGGTGAAAGAAATTCCAGCTATATATAGACTACGCACCTATAGATGTCATAACGCTGCATATCAAGTTTCAGCCATATTTAACAATACCATATGGGGAGGGAAAAAAATCGCGAAATATTGGAAAATGCTGAAAATGAGGCCTTTTTGGAGATATTTTCGGTGAAGTGATCATAACCCAATAAACAATGTATATGAATCAAATAAAAAGACGAGAAGAAGTCGCCTATGGAATTACCTTTCCTCAAAAATGTAGCCAGAAAAACGTGTGTGAGATTTCAGTGTCACATGTCCAAGAATTTGAGTCACATTAATTATATTAATTGGTCGCAGGAGTTGTGACCCACACAAGACACAATGTATGGTAAGCCTGGTTCATGCATGGTTCGCTAGAAAATATTAGAGATGTTTTGCATATATACCTACGCATTAGATTTAATTTTCAAGGACCCAGATTCTTGGACATGACTGTCATCAATGGAATGCCACACACACTTTTCTAATAGCTGCATTTTCAAGGAAAACAAATTCCTTATGCCCATTCTCCTCTTCTTCCTCCTTTATTATTTTGATATGCAGTTAAATTATGTTTATTGAGTTTTGAACACTCCCGCCAAGACCTCCACTAACCAAAACAATCTCCAAAAAAGTGTTAAGTTTAATTTTCCGCCTCTTTCAAAATTTCTGGAGCGCCCCCTCCTCACGGTTTTCATTTTGGTCCACTTGATTCGGAATATGATCCCTATATTTCGAGGAATTTGATTTTCTGACTGCCCCAAAGTAAAAAACAAATTCCAGACAAAATGAATGGTCATTATTATGGGATACGAGTGACCTAAAGTACAGTACATGGAAATAATGATGAATTCCCATGCACAAAAATTGTGTCGCATTCTTGCCCAGTGTTATATATATAATGATCTCTATAGTTTGTGGCGGCCTCCCAAAATTGGCGCCCTAGGCGGCTGCCTATTCGCCTATGCCTGGATCCGGGCCTGTATGTTAGTCATACTCAGCCTGGTTCTGGCCTGGTTAGCTAGCTCATATACCACAACCCAGGTACAGTATCAGACAAACTGCCAAAACTTGTCGATGAGATGTGTCTGATTGCTAGATACGAGTATGATCTAAGCTGTGTATTATAATTATATCTGCTATATGGGGATGATCTTGCTTCAAAAATTCTCTAGGAAGTTGCAATATCACTACGAGAAATCTGATTTGATCTGAATCCACTTGGCGAGGATTATTGCATACAATGTCTAACTCAATTTGGACAAAAATGTAATTCGGATCGTTGTGGATTTCAGATCTTCGTTTCTTTTTGACATGGAAAAAATCCTCACAAAATTGACAAGAATTAGTATTTCCCTGGATGTTGTAGCCATTTTGCATATTAGCATAAACAGATCATGTTCAATTCAAGGCCACTTTTTTCGTGCGGTACATCAAATTTCCCTTTTCTAGTTCGGTTCACACCTTTTACACCAAAATCTTCAAAAGCCCCAAGGTTTGCCACTATCTCCGCCAATAGTGATAACTAGCCGCAATACTAACAGTATCGGCACCTCGAATTCCATATCTTCTTCTTTCGACGGCTACTGAATGGACCGTACCCTTGAAAATAGGCTAATCCCTTCAATACGCTTTATCTACGGTGGCCGATTATGACCGGCCTCTTCCATCTCAACATGTAAACAATAGCCTTTCCCCACCCGTGCTGTTATGGACTTTGGTCACCATCGGTAGGCATCCTCCATCGACGCACCGTTGGCCACGCACGGTGCGTATCATTAGCATGTATCCTACGGCGCCTTCCGGGCTTTACGACCAGCAATTCGGTCAAAGTGCCCGATCCACTTGTGAACTCCCAAAGTTGCAAATATAATACTCGCAAGCTGGAAAGGCTTAAAATTAGAGTTGCAATCGGCCACATAGGAATGCAGGTCTGTTCAGTGTCCATAGATTACGACTCTTGTTCTTCTGGGAATCATGAGCCTGCATGGATTGGATTTCACTACCAGCATTCTGAGGTCTATTCTGTAACTATTGTCCCTTCATGTTTTTAACTACCGATAACACCAGTCCTTGCTCCCATTTCGAACCCTTTTTTCTTCTACAAATGGACACATGCCACATGCACCCCATAATACACATTAGACGTGCAAACTTACCTAGAGTCCTGACTAAAATAGTTGCTCTTTAAATGTCACTGGTGTCAACCCAACATCCACCTTGATGCAGGTGACCAATTCTTTTTTTTGTCCACACCTTTCTTCCGTCTGGTTTCCAAATTTTGTACCCCCCACACTATGCACCAGGTCCAATCGGAAGGCGGCTAGATGATGAGCGAGATAAGAGGTCCGACCCGCCCACTCTTTTAATCACTTCTCATTAGATGTAGAGAACATTCGCCGTTACGCCACTCCGCAATCAACGGAGCCACCGTACAAATCAGCGTAAAGCGCCACTATTCGCGCACCCCGTCACCTACCTTATTCTTCTATCCTTTTTTTCCTTCGCCGTTCGACCATCTCGCTTATTGCGATAATGATTGTGCACACGCTAGGGAGCAGTGTCGTTCCAAAGTGGGATTTATGACACCACGGATAATTATGAATTGCCCTCCTGCTACTTGTGGACTAATGATAACATGTGTCAGCGCATTAGAAAGCGCCCCGGAGCCCTCCATTCATTAGAAGCTTTGCTTGATTGCCAGTGGGAGCTGGAAGAATAAGTGAATATGCAGAGAGTTTACGTCATGCGATTTTTTTTTGCAGCATTGTTATGAGCATGGACTGGTTATGAGGATGGCGCCAGTGAGTGCTGTTGGAAAATGGCAGCAAAGAGCAAGAGGCTTGAATGTGAATCGGTTACAAATGTCCCTCCTGGCAGGGTAGCCAATGTGTGTGTTGGCGCTATTGGATTATCAAAGATGGCGGCCTACATGCGAGTTGTGAGATTTGGTGCCGGTCGGGGACTTTTGGCTATGGTGCTCATGTTGGGGACAGGATGTTTGCAGGATAGGAGGTGGAGACATAGCAATTTATGTCGCGCTCAAGAGAGGTTGTATCGAAGTCATCAATTTTCTGATCGAAAGGTGGGCAAGAAGGTGGAGATGTCTCAATGGCGAACACGATAGCGACATGCTGCTTCATTTGGCCAGGTGTTTGGTGACAGAGAAGCTGTTGGACAGGTGCGTAACTGCATGGCCTGCTGAAGGCGTATGGGCATGATCTAGTATAGCTGTTCCCAAACTTTTTGAGTCGCGGAGCACTTTTCAGGAGAGAAATTCGTGACGAAGCACTATATGCTGGATATGAATCAATAATGTGTGTGGAAGTGATTTTCATATTATTTCATAAGCCATATATGCCTTAGTCTTATATTGCTGTGCCAACAGGCCCTGCATGTGACATGTTGGTCTTGTCCTTGTGCCATCGTGCCGAGGCTTTTTAAATAATTTCTAATAGCATATTTAAAATGCAGACATGTGAAAATATCACATGTATACTCAAATGTCTGAAGTATTTATCAGTATAAAAATTACAGGGAATATGTCTTAACTGTCCTCAGAAATAAATGAAATGTAAAAAGTGTGCCATCTAGCCCCGGTCTCCCCTGAGGTTTTTAGCAGAAGTATGGGTGGAACTGGACTTTACCACATGAACCACTAACACGAAAGGAATTCCATGTTTATCCACACAGATGTAAAGCTCATTAAGATGGACAAGACCCTGGAATGCTTGGGGCAACATGTAGCCTATGTGCAACATGTAGGCTACATTTCTTACGAAGGTTGGCCACTTTGCACCTCGCCTTATCAGTTACATGTTACTGACTCATATTGACCATGGTTTTGGGTGATGAATAGGCAAAGCGCTTGTAACTGCAAATAGGCAATTTGGAGCAATAGGACAAATTGCCACAAACTAGTCTGAGACTAGAGGCCTCCACTCTCTTAGGGTTAACTCTACACAGAGTAAGGATCAAGATATTTATTACAAACCTAAAAAATAAACCAACTCTGCCTTGATTGGCGCATATGGAAGTGGGATTCACTTCTGTCTTGCAGACCATCATGTGCACATAGGCTGCAGGAGAAGTGAATTGCATACATCCTGCCCCAAGCATGTCCAGGCAAGTGTCCAGGGCCTTGTCAATTTGCTTTCTAACTTACATATAGGTGTATTTTATTATTTCTTGAGGGTACAATATTGGTTACACTTTTTCTCGCCCCTGTTTAAAGTGTTCCCATTTTCTCTGGCACCCCTATTTATAGAAATGCTGTGATGTGAAGTATAAAGAGAAGTAAGAAATGGAAATGGTCTTCTAATGGTGTATAGCAGGGTTCGGAAATTTAATATACCTTCGCTTTGGGGGATGGTAGAAGGGTTCTAGATGATCATTTTAAGTATAGGTATCATGGGTCTCCGAAGCATAGTTACCAAGATAATTAGCATTAAATAAAAAGGGCATTATACCGGCTTCTATGTTTCGGATACAGCTGACGACAGTGCCATCACCTAGGCCACTGTCTGCTACGCCTAATGGGATTGCGTTTTAAATTTAAATTGCATGATAACACCTTATTTAACCCTGGAACCGTGACGTGGCGTCTTTTAGGACCCCAAAGGAATTAAAATACATTAAAATGATAATTACAATGAACTTTTGCCATTAAAAAAGTATATAACAGGAAGTGCATGTTTATTTTGAATTAGCGATCGTTTTAGGCATTGTTCAAAGAATGATTGCATATAACCAATACATTGAAAAGTATTACAGAAAAATTAATAAAAATTAAAATATGGATGGGATCCTAAAAGACCCCATGTCACAGCTGCCGTAACATTCAGGCACGTCACGGTTCCAGGGTTAAATGAAAAAGGTAAGGTCGCATGGAGAGACGCATACCTGCCATGATATTTTATACTTTGTGTGTGAAGCACATAATCTCAGTAACTATGCTTTGGAGATGCACAATACCTATACTTAAAAGGATCGCCTAGAACCCTTCTACCATCCCTCAAAGCGAATGCAGATTAAATGTATGAACCCTGTATAACTCACTGCACAACACTTGTAGGTGAGGCTACCAGAGTGAGTAGTAATGAGCAGGAATGAGATTTTGCAAACACATATGCAGGCTCAATAATTCTGAAACATGAAGTGTGTGGAATGACTTACAAAAATATTATTTTATAATGTCAATATAGTGCAAATTGAGTTTTTGATGGCATCACCATCATGAGGATGAAGATCATCAAGCAGTGCAGATATGACTGTCCAGGCTAAAATTTTCCCAGTGATAATTTCAGAAAAAACACTGTGTGTCAATTGAAATGTCCATAGCTGCTAATAATTCTTTTTAACCTGAAGCTTATTATTAAGCAGTTCCTTTTAAACAGTTTTTAGAGGTTGTCAATTATGGAAGTATAGTGGGACCAGCTTTCGAGTTGGCTATAACCTTTAACCAAGGGTTACTTAATAATAATAATAATTCATACCCTGTTATCAGCCTATCAGCTCTTTAGGGGAGAAATTTGTTTTGCCTGGAACTCTTTGCTTTTCATTTTACTGTGCTCTTTGGGATAGGATAGGGACGGAAGGAAGCGGCTGTAGCCTATTAATTACGGAAGCAACTCCGGAATTTTCCTGGAAGGACCGTGGGAAATCACAGAAAAACAGTCAGAGTTGCCAGCCCCGGGATTTGATCCCAGGACCTCCCGATTAGCAGTCGGACACCATATCCCCTACTCCAACCTGCTTCGGTAACCAAGGGTTACTTATAGCCAGGGCTCTTGTATCCAGAGTCAACTGTACATGCAATTAATATTGGGATTTACTGATTATATGTTTCCGTTTCGTCTAATATACTATAGGTACTCGTACAGTACTACTGATGAATATGTTCTGATGGATGCTCCAGTAATGAATGGTAATAAATGCCTGTTACTGCTTGTGTGACTGTCACTACATTAGATAGAATGGCAAGTTAGGACACTACTAGGAAGAAAGGAATCACTGCAGTGTTGCAGCCTAGCTCTCCGAGTTGCCAGTTTTGGCTTTTATTGGTGCTGTCATGGATATTGGCAGAGACTTACCCACGCATCTTTTGGAAGAATTTAATAGGCTAAGCTACAGTTGCCATATTTCTTGAAATAGAAACGGAAGGATTCAAAATTGATCTTGCGATATATTATCACAATAATTTTTAGTGGCAGTTGCACCTAATAATATTATATGAAAATATGAAACTCACTGTCAGTTTATAAACATCTGTTCTGAGAATAGTGAGATTCTTGACTTGGAATTCGAAGAATTTGCAATTTTTTGCATTTAAAATGGCCACAGAAGTTGCTTGAAACCTGCCAGAATTTTTACTATTTTCATGACAATTCATGACAATGGCAGATCATGGCCAATTTGTTGCATTGCGCATTGTTCACTAAAACTGATAAGTTATTTAATAAAAATAAATGCTCGCTCAATGTTGGTTGCACAATGCAGAAACTATGCCTTAAATGGAGTATTACAATGAGGAATCATACATATTCATATTTTCATTTCATTTAAATTATTGTTAGTGAACTGGATGCGACTCACAAAATTGGCCACTCTCATAAAAATTGAAATTGAAATTCCGACAGGTTCTAGCGCCTTATGTGGCCATTTTAAATGCAAATAATTGCTAATTCGCAACTGTCGATCCCATATTTTTAACAGCTCAAAGAAGGGATACTGAGAAACTGAGTTTCTCATTTTCATCTATTAGTGAACAAATCCCACTGAAAATTAGCCTGATAGGCCTACACCACAAAATCAATCCTGTGAAGCATCCTTTCAAGCTGCATCCTGCTCATTTCTAGTAACCTCCATTGGTCTGGTAGGTGAACCACATTCACTTGTAGATTTCAATTTCCTGGTGCCAGGTCGTGTAGGAAAATTAACCCACAACAAACAAAAGCCATAAAATTAATGACGCCAGTAAATTTCCACGTGAACGTCTTCAGGGATTAATTTTTTTAAAAAATCAGAGGTTAGTTTTTCGTCAGACTGCTAAATGTACAGTACGTTCTCATGAGTGCGATGGACTCATTTATGAAAAATTGCACTCTCGTTTTTGTATTTACTATTTACATATAGGCGTTTTTACTAGTCAGGGTTCTTCCACATGTTTTCTCTGAGTCAATTATTATACGCATATATCTTTTTTTACAGATTGATTGGAGATCACTTGATCATCAGGCAACCAACCTGAGGGTGGCCTTCTCTGCGATTTCATCATAAGCCGGAGGTCAGTAACCACCTGCCTTGTTAACAAGCTCATGAGAATTATTCCTGGAATTCTCTCGAAATCACTGCATCAGCTACCTTTAAGCTAACCAAATGCTACAAAAAAATGTCATGTGCAGGTAAACTGCATTTATGAAGATGGTCAGTAAATCCCACACATCCATTACGTGGGAGTTATTGACCACCCGGCATATAGCGCTCATCTGATGAACGCGGAATCGACAAGCAGGAATGACAGAATTGAACAACTTGCATCAACATGTTTGCTTCAATGAAGTGATGGCAAATAGACACTGATTAACCGGTCGACATGCATTTCTGTCACGTAAGGCCTTCGTCGACAACGTAGACTCCCGACATTTCCGTGTTTGGTTAGCGCAATCGACTTCTATCTCTATTATTCCCTCCACATCCACACCTTCCCACCCCAACTACCAGCATGTATAACCAGGGCACTCACCCTGTACATAATCATAATCGTGGGAATATTTTGATAGAAAATTGATTCTTGTTGGTCGACCTCTCCGGCGTTCGTGTAATTTGGTAGCAGTTCTCTATATGAATGTCACGATCGGTTGAGCGTTCCCATGCACTCATGATAATATGGTCAGCAGTAAAACAGCTCTGTGTTTTAGAAATTGCCATCCGAATTCGATTAGTTTGGCAGAGCATGTAGGCTGAGGGCATCCGAAGGGTCGATCCAAGAGGTGACCGGATTTTGTACCGAAACTGGCCCACGGTCATTACCGACTAACAGGCTCAGTCTATTCCAGTAATTCTTCTTTGTGCTTACAGCGACGCTTACAGATACTGTAAGTTGGACCGGTATTCAAATGTGGCTGGTTTATGTCGCCACGGGATCTGACATAGGTGTCAGAGGCGGTTTTCTGCGGTCTTTTTAGCGCGACATCACCGCCCTCTTTATCACTATTGTTGGAGTCCTGATTTATGGAGCCAATATTTTATAAATAATTAGCACATGGCGAATCAAGAGCGTGACACAGAACGCGTTACGGTGTCTTTTTTTGTATAAATTTAAATGGGTCGTTAGCAATTGGTTGTAAGCCCTAAGGACTGGATTGCGTAATATCAGGTCAAGTAGGAAGATGTAACATTTCTACTGATGACGTCATGGTTATAAAATGTGTTTGCATTTTATGCATATGCTGTTAGCAGCTGATCGTGAATTGTACATATTTACCGAATGGCAAGCGATTTATATAACCGTACAGTAAATGAGAGAGCCTATAATTTTCATATATCTATCACGAATAACCGTAATTTTTATGCATATTAATTACTATGAATATCTCCAGGGTGATTCACTAATGGGTTAAAATATATAATTTTCTCTGAAATATTCGTGAATGATTCATGAAGCATAAAGCATACCCTGCAAAAAAAAAAAATGCGAAGGTGTTCTCATTCTATTACGACCAGGTATAAAGATATTTATGATATAGTTTTATATTGCCCGGAAATGGCCCGTAAAAATTCCCGTGCGAGTAATACTGTGGTGGTGATTAATGAACAGGATTTTATGCAGCTGAACGTCATGTTTTGATGAATTAACCTGTACAGTAGGAAGGAATCCTTTTTGCATGCTATCAGATCTACTAATTTGCACACTGTATAACTGAAACCTACACGGGCGCTTCCTTTGAAAAACGGAGAATAGAGATGGTCATCTGAGGGACGTATTCTAAAGAACAATGGTGTGGATGGTGTAAACACGAGCATTTTTATCAGTTTTATGGGCAAGTAACATTATATCATCTCTCAGGGTTTGCATCATGAGGCGATGCCGATGGTCCCCATCTTGGGAGACTGCTTCTAAAGATAATAAAGTCAAAATGTATTTTGAATTTAGAATATGGAATTAGCAGCCTTTTAAAAGTTTAGTCCTTATCATAATAAGCTTTCTATATACAATTACTAGCTCATATGTATGCGTGTAGACATGTAAGAAAATATATTATATGGTGTTATAAGCCGTACCGGTATGTCGTGCGGTATTCTTGACGACAGCATTCGTACTAAGCATTGGCTATTTGTGGTCGTGATATTAAAAATAAATAAAAGGTCGCACGTGTAAGGTTTACGGCCAGCGGGGTGTATTGGATGCATATTTTAGGTATACTTTTGGTTTTGTTTCAAGAACTTATTTAGCTTTTTTCTTATGAAAGGGCATTAGGAACGGTGAGAGCTGAAAATGCACAACAGTTATCCGTAGTGTTTCAGGGTGTACTTAACCTGAATAATGGGAAAAGTGATAATTGCATCTAAGTAAGTTCAAATAGGAATGCATATTTAAAATCAATAGGGGCTCTTAATCCAAAGTCGGTCCGTGGTGTCTTTGCATTACGGTTCAAATTATGTAGCGTATTTTTCGGACATGTCTCAAAATGGCATGAGAGGGACTTGATACTAGCTTGTACTGTACATCTTGCAAAACAATGGTTCTGCATTAAGGCCCATTCACACAGGCCGTCGACGGTTTTGGTTTTGGTTTTGGTTTTGGTTTTGGACCAATCAGAGTGGGCCCTCACGGTAACCATGACGCGTTGTTTACGTGAGGGCCCGTTCTGATTGGTCCGCGGCGTCGACGAGACCAGAAACCAAAACCGTCGACGGCCTGTGTGAATGGGCCTTTACTATATTATAAAAAGTAAATGAATAATAGTTGGTTTGTGGCATTGTAACATACAGGTACTGATTTAAACTTTCCCAAGACACGTGAAAAACTGCTTATGTGGGAGTATACAATAATTTATACGGCAACTTTTTTTCGGAGCGGGATTCATAATTGTGAACCCTGGAACCGCGTGACGTGCCTGAAAGATACGTTAACCGTGACGTGGGGTATTTTAGGACACCATCCATATCGTAATTATCATTTTAATGCATTTTTTTCCTTGGGGTCCAAAAAGACCCCACGGCACGGTTCCAGCCTGGTTAATGCACTTCAATTATATAACGTAAGTATCCGTATATAGGAGTCATTCACGATATTATTTTGTGTATAAGCAATGCAATCGCCCAATAATAATAATAATAATAATAATAATAATAATAATAATAATAATAATAATAATAATAACCTGAGTATCTCCCGTAATGTTCCACCTTGTGCACTTGGGCGTGTCTGGAACCGCTGAGGGTTACTGGAGCAAAGAGATGTGTCCTGGAATAATATCAGAGAGGGAAATGATCCGAGAGGTTGGCGACGTTAATGAACGCAGTTCAGTGTCGCAGAAAAGAGTGGGCAAAAAAAAAAAAAAGGGTCAAGTCGCAGGTGGTAAAAAGCGCAGTTGTACTTGCTTGTTGAAACATGACTGAGTAAAATGGAGGGTAGAGCTGAGCAAGGTGAGAGAAGGGGTTAAGGAGACGGGCGTGGGCGGGAAGGAAGAGGAGGAAGGAGGGGGGGGGAGGGGGCGTAAAAAAATAAAAGGTGTGCAAGAAAAGGGAAGAATGGACCGTTTCCTTGTTCGTTCGTCAACGGCTGGCTGGCTGGCAAGTTCAAGGAGCATTTGCAGGAACGCTCACGATTTGACTATTATCCCTCCTCAAAGAAACTATCTGCGATGGTGGGAATTGCCTGCCCCTATCCTCCTTCCAACACCCCCCCTAAGAAGAAGAAGAAAAAAAAAAAAAGAGGTGGATGGATGGAAGAGGAAGCAATTTCCGTCTCCCCGGTTTGTGAGAACCGAAAGAAAAGGAAAGAAAAGAAAGGAAAGAGTCGGACAGGAAATATATCCTGTATCTTGTTCTCCCTTGTATTATTATATTTTTTTCTGGAATCGTGTCGAGGGATCCACTTTGCCACCATTACCATTAGACTCGCTTTAATTCTTATCCTGGATGAAGAATAAGGTGGGGCTTCGGTCGGAATAGCACAAAGCCTCTGGGCTCTTGATCAATGACACAAAAGGGGACAAGATTTGGAACGTGGGCGGTGTGAAATTTGCCCCTTATGATGGAGGTGAGTCTCAGAGGGGGGGGGGGGGGGGGGNGTCCAACTTGAATCCTTTGAGGATCAGATACAGTTCATGGGTAGAGGGGGGGGGGGGGTTGTTGACAGTGATGTCAGGTCGTTCTGAATGGGGACTCGATTAGGGCGCCCATTTTCATTAGGATAATGATGGTCGGATGGGACCACCGGGAGAAAACAAAGTGGGGGACCTTTTGGCCACCAGGAGAGGATCAAAATTGGCTTGTTTATTTTTATTTGATTGCAAAATACGTGTTTGTGTTTCATAGCGGTAGAGGTCACACGTGTCAATTTTTTAGCTATTTTTGGTGGTATTTGCGCTGTGAAGCCGCAGGAGGTTATTGAGTTACGGATACGACGTAGGAGAAATGTATAGCACGATTGTGGTTTCTGGAACGAAAATAGATTTTGATCTGAACTGAGTTTTGTTTTCTTCGAATTTGTGCTTGAGAGTTGTTGGCAGTGTCAGGTTTTTAGAGGTGGGTGATTGTTTTTGGAACATTGAGAATGCTCGGATTGACAAACAAAAACAGTGATTTGGATAATTGGCGCTTGTGTTTGTGCACAAGCACCAGTTAAAATTGCGCCAGTATTTAATTTCACATCCGCTTTTTAAAATTTTAAACATGTAATGTTTGCCTGCGTATAAAGCTACATGTGCATAAAACAAAACAAAACAAAAAAAACACCATCACGACATTTCCCTATAAGAGGTAGTCAGCGATTTTGTTGTTGTTGCTGTTTTTTTTTTTTTTTTTTACATGTGCATACAGACCATTATATTGAGACTTGGTTTTACTTCTGTGGCATTACAATAGTGAGCGCTTAGTTCAGTTGTAGAAACGGCTGTAAATTTTTTATTGCTTGCGGTGGGCGACAAATAGCATTTTTTTAAACGACGGGCGTTTACCAGATTCATGCACTTATTTGAAGCCATTTCTAAGAGAAGAACTGCGATGGAAAAAAAAATGTTTTGTTTCTATTGTCAGGTGTATTAGTTATATCAACGATGGTCCATGTCTCCAGTAGATTGTATGTACATTATTTTTTAACAATACAGGGTGTTTCAACTTTTTTGTCCGAAGAGTTATCGGAAATATTGCACTATAAGCTGCTACTTTGTAAGCAGTGACTTGCAACCGGTTTGTCGGAGGAATGGGGGAATATTCCCTGCGAATCTTAGGTTGAAGTGGCATACACTGCTTACAAATTAGCAGCTTAGTGCAATATTTCCGATAACTGTTCGGACAAACACCTTATATCCCATACCTTAACATTTGGCCATATAGGTGTTGATTTTTATGCCGATCGTGCGGCCACCGACCACTTACGGCCTGGATTATTAGGAGACTTTAAAATTATGTTATCAAAACCACATTAAAATCACATTAAGCTGCATGCAGAATCGATTTTGTTTTTTATTTGCAAAGACTTGAATAAGACTGCGACAAATTGCTAATTAAGGAACAACCCTTCTGGAAACTGGTCTGGAGACAGGTCAGTATTTTTGTTCTTTTGTTTCACAACATTTTCGAGCTTTTGCGTCTTACTGCACAACCTACTACTTGCTGCTAGGTAATAAAAACCTCATTTTTGTCCACAATTCGACAAGCCATCACGTTGTTTAGCTTAACTTGTTTTTCTCAATCTGTAGGGCGCCTAACCTGGTGAAAGCGGTCACCATGGAAAAACATATCAGTTTTTCCCTATTTTTAGATATTTCGCCGCAACCAGCAAACTGCCCTGACCTGATGTGGGTGTTGTTCAGGATAGCCTATAATATTTTTTTGCGTCTCGGAATACACTTTGCGTAACTTCACGTGGTTCTCTATATTGTGCATTGCCTTGTGTATATTTGCTCCCCCACCCCCACCCTCAATCAACCGAAATTGGGATTGAATATTTTGCAGGGTTTCTATTTACTCCTTGACGAGATTGGTTTTCTTCAAAACTAGTTATAATAAGCATTAAATAACTTGAGAGAAGCCTGTTTGAGACGCTGTCGAAATGATCAACAGCTCGCTACATATACGCTGCCCAACGGTCAACACCTATACACGGTCGCACATGATGGACCAGAACTCTTGGGCCCCATATCCACAGGTTTTTTTTGTACTGGCCCAGCGCCCTGCTGTACTTGGCGCGTTTTAGAGGACCGCCCTCCTATTATAAAGTAAAAAAGGGTCAAGCAAAGCCGGATTTTGCCCTCGTCGTAAAGCATCGTCGCCTCTAAATATTAGGCGAGAATAATTGCAACGGAAAGTTCAAGTCACAATAGAGAATTCTTTAATGGGGCGTAAAAATTAAGCGTGAAAAGATAATCTGATATTGCTGCATTCACCTTTTGACATATAGAGATATTAAGTACATGATTATGTTGAATTATGTTCTGAAATAAAGTTCTGACTCTCATTTTGGGAGGTAATCATCGACTATGCACGCCCTCAATTGCGAAAGAAGATATTAATGAAAAGCATTTTCCCTGCATGCCTCCCAAGGGTGGAGAGGGGTAGGTATTACGGCAGAAGTGGTGTTTAAACATATTTATTACTGAGGTACGTTATTAATAACTGGGATTATAAAGGAGAATGTCCATTTGCGTCCTGAATTCTGTCTCCAAATATTTTCATGATCTTTAAAGAAGAATGGTCACTTGCATTCCGTCATGATGTCTCCAAAGATTTTTCTGAACTTTTTAGACTTTTACAGGAATGGTCCCTTCTACTGTCTCCAAATTTGTGTATTTTTTTTAGAGGACTGATCTTCTGCTTCCTGTTCCTCTGCAGTCTGCACTGTCTCCCTTAGTCTTCTTCGTCAGAAGAATCTGACTGGATGACCTCGATGAGAGGATGTCCATTCTGAGATGAAAACGTGTCAAGACCCTTCCATGATGCAAATAGGATTTTACTTACATGGCGACATCTAGCAAAGTCATGTAGACTCAGGACCGAGCAATCGTCTTCTGCAGACGACAGATACGGCTCAGATTCAGACTTCTCGGGATCCATCCTCATGCCCTCTAGGCCAAAAACAATCTGTTGCAGATCACCCATGTTGTTCGGTCCAGGATTTGCGATTTCGTCAACGGGACCCCTGTGCTTCTGAAATACCTTGGCCCGGATGTACGGTATTTCCTCTGAATCCGAAGAGGAGGCGGAAGACTCGTGGCTCTCCTCTGGTATGTCGAGAGTGGACAGCGCATCCTCGAAGATGTCGGACACGCTAGCAGAAACGTCAATTTTGACATCCTTTGCCTGTAGTTCTATGCCTGAAACCTTATCCGTAAGACTGAGTTCGTCCACCTCTTTTTCTTCTGGTCCACCGCCAAATGCAAGCACTTTTCCTCCTGGTCCAATGCCAGCAACACTGACTTCACCATTGCCATGTAGCTGTTCAGGAATTGTTGGCTTCCTATCCTCAGAGCTACAAAAAAAAATGGCATTTCATTGTGGGAATATTTCGAAATAATTACGCACATGCCTGTCAACATCTTTCGGTGGGCCCTTGTGATCATTGTCTCCCTGCTGCTTGA
>JYFJ02001616.1:47500-74542 GCA_000934665.2 Catajapyx aquilonaris
AATTTGCGGCGATGGCACGTGTAAAAAAGAGAGGCGCAAGATATAGATGCAATGCTGGGTTGCAGGAAATCGATGCAAATGCAAAACCCCTGATTTAATTTGCTAGGTATTGTTGCGCAAGGGCATCTCCATGGGATTGGGAAATTGTAAAAAGAGTAATATTGTTGATATTGATATGAGTTTATATTAATAAGTCGTTTATTGTTGAGGAGAATAGTGAGTGGAATCGGGAATATGCTTATTGTGGGAGTTAGGCTTATTTTCGGAAGCTGAAACATGCGGCGTTAAATTCCTCGAATGAAGTAACCCCCGATTAGCTACGTATATATAGTAGTTCAAGGCGGTGTATGGGCATTCCCCTGGATTTCTGTAGTGAAGCCACAAACCGACAAACTTACTCATTTATGTATATTTTTATTTTATTTTATTTATTTATTTTACCCCGTGATATGGCGGAGCCCTTTTAGGGGGGTGGCAAGCCACCGTCAGTTTTATTCGATTTTTCTGACTCTTACATCAACATCACACATGGGTGGGGCCAAGGATAGGGGCGGAAGGAAGCGGCTGTTGCCTACTTTTACAGAAACGACCCTGGAATTGTCCTGGGGGGACCGTAGGAAACCACAGAAAACCACGTTCAGGGTCGCCGGCACCGGAATTCGAACCCAGGACCTCCCGATTAGCAGGTGGACTCCATATCCACTACACCAACCTGCTTCGGTCTTATTTTTTTATATATATATAAATGCTCTTTGGGTACTGTTTACTATAGAATATAAACTTAACTTACCAAGCGTTTATCCACGTCCTTTCACATGGAAGTACCGGTCAGGTAAGCGATTTATCGCTGGAGGAGAGAAGAATTTAATTTTTTGAAATTACGTTTCTACGCGACGGGATCAACAGAGCAAATACAGCAGTGTTCCCAACTGAAATGATGAACTGAAATTGCCCCGATTTTGGGAATAAACTCCCGTTTTTAGTGAAGCAGATATGAATATCATATTGTCGTATAAAACTGAACAGATCTGAGTTAGAAACAGGTGCATGCCACACTTGTTGAGTGATTGCAGATGAAATCTGCTCTTAATGTATACATACAGTATACAAGTACTACTTGTTAAAGAAAGTTTCTGCCAAACGTATTCTGGACTTATGTACATGATGCTGTATACAATTATCACATCTCACCACTGTAAAAAAAAAACCTACGGAGAAAAGAATTGCTGGTGGTTTTATAGTGCCAGGGTATACGTACGGTATGTTGACAGATTTTTTGACAGATATGGTAGTCTACTGTAGGCTACATTATACCATGCCCTGAAATACTGTACCCGACTTACACACTGATAAACGAATAAGCCGATATGATAATGTGCATTTTGTTTAAAATAAGGGCTTATTCGGCCTGTTTCCGAGATCTACACTGGTGACACAAAACCGGCGCCGGAACCGAAAGTGAATACGCCGTGATTAGCACTATGCACTGTTGTGGTCAAATATAATAAATTGCGGTTACTAATTTCACGGGAAAAGTCTGGTAGGGAATGCTATCCTCAAAAAAATTATTGCGGTCAAAAAAACGCTTTCTAGTAAAAGCCGATCTCATGTTGTTGTCCAACATAAATATTATGGCAATGATACATATCCCTTTCCATTGTCATCATCATATTGTTAACAGCGAGTGTATATTTTTCCCACATGAATGTTCTCACTGTGGCATAATTTTTCCTCATGGCGATGATGGTTTTTCTCGAGCATGAAGGTGAGTAATTTACCATGGAAATACCTCTTCACATGGATGCTGCATTGTTGTGTCCACTCACGAATTGATGCCCATTTTTCAATGTATCCGTCCCACTGCACTAATCCAGATAAATGGCCCGCTGTTATCTTTCTTCGTCCGCGTTCCTATTTCAGTGATCACACAAGTGTTATTTTGTACTCCTGAAAAACTTATTATCTCGATGTTGAATTAAGTTTTTGTTTATAAAAATGGGTCTTATAAAACATAACTGTAGAAGTAATTCAAGTAACTCATTTGGAATATTATTTACAGCATGAGCTTCTAGAGAACTAGGTCCTATAGGAAGAGCGGCCTGCATCATAATGATGTTGTAAATACAATAAATATTCACTGCATGCCGAAAAGGTAATAATTCGCAAGTAATTATGGCATATTGTGAGTGTCTAATCCAATAATTATATTATTAGGTCATGAAAATCCCGGTATATGTTCTGAAAAGGCAAATACTGTATATAGGCTATTAAAATAAGCCGTAAAAACTTGTTTGTAATTTTTAATATTTATTTGCTGAACTTGAAAATGAGTCGGCAAAATAAATGAAACTCGGAGAATAAGGTACGATAAGATCGTAAGTTAGTGCAACTCTCCAAGGGTCTAGGTCTGTATTACTGTACCATATTTTCTCAAGGATTTAAGATTTGCACTGCGAAAACTTTTGATGAGTCCCGGTTTGTGGCGTATGATGAACAATTGAACAAGGTGTGGTGAATCCACTCCCTGATGATCATTATTCTCCCTACTATTAATTCAAGTCTGGCCAGCCCTCTCCTGCCAAATCCCGTCTTACATCACATCCGCACCTATTAATAGGCATTGACATTATTAATGTCACGTGTCACGCCCATTTGGATTGCACTTCTTGGAAGTTCCCAAATTTTCTAAGAGACACTCCTGCCCTTGAAACATTTGACTTGCATTTCCCGGAATCGAACAAAAATGTTGATAAGCTACCTATTATAAACCCTTACAGATCTGCCCCTGCCAGATATAACTCCCAGTGAACATGAGAGATGTGTAGGTTACATAACTGGCGGAACGAAGAAGGCACGAGCAAGGTCATTCGTTATCTGCACGAACCCGTTCAGGCAAGGATTTGTTAGAGTTCCAGTTAGCTTTTGGTAGAATGAAAAAAAAAGAGAGAGAAATAATTGCTACCCAGAATGAATATACCGGTACCCCGAAGAAGCTGTTTTATACGACCAAACCCACTGATTTTTTTTTTGATCACGTGCGTAACCATTTACCGTCATTAAGCAAGTAATTCGATTAATTCCTTAGTTCTTGACACGAACGCTGGGTGGTACCGGCAGGAGGTGGGTAGAGGGTGGAGTGGGCATCATGACACCTGTAATTAGTGACGAGATTTAGTGCAGCTCTAGGAAAGAGGCGCTCTTCTCAGCAGTATAATCTGCCGAGTGTAAATTCTCGGCGATGTCCTTTTGGAGTTGAAAGGTAAAACAACTTCCTCGTGTAGGTACCGTACCACAGGTGTGATTTTCTCATCATCGTGTCGCTTCCCAACTGGACCAGGAAACTATGGACTTGAACTTCCTCTACTTTTATGACTCAAAAAACAGCCGGGCGTAATGGCTCTCAGACCACTTTTTAATGACTGGATGCTAATTTGTAACCTACCCCAATGGGAGGGTTCGGGAGTGGTTTCCTAAGTCACGTATAGGTTGTCACTTCGGTGCTTTACCGTTGATGGCGACTCCGTACGGAGTCCTGACCGAAATCGATATGAAGTATCCGAAATCCCTATACAGGTTGAATCAGAGTGAACTGTCTGGATAAGGAGGTCCCATGTGGCCTAAGAAATTGTGCTTGCCGCACATGTCATACGACCGTTAATATTCTGTAAATGTCTGAATTTGAAAGGAAGAACTTGAGAGTCTTGAAAATTAAGAAATTGCAAAGGAGGTCGGTACTGATTTTATATAGGATATTTTTAGATGAGTCGTAGTTTCGGCCAAGGAGAGTGAAGGTGAATTCGAATATTGAGAGAATTTATGTTTACGAGTGACATCGGGTTGCAAAAAAATTCAATTCGCTCGTCTCATCTCTTTTCTTAAAATTCGTTTTAGTATTTTTAGCATGGCTCATAACACGTGGCGAGAGGCGAAGAATAAAATTTCTCGCAACCCAAATTCGCGAGCGAATTCCCGGTTCTCACGAGCCTGCGAACTCACCTTTACCTATATAGTAAAGGTCTGCACTTTGCCAAGTATATATTCGGCTCGCAATTAGCTCCACATTAGCCAGTTGCGAGCCGATTTTATATACGATAACATTATAGCGTACCGTTGATGGCGGAAGGTCTCAATTTTCATTCCTTTTGACCGCTATTGTGTACGTGTAAGAGCGTTGATTCGCCTTAATTTGATATTGGAGAGTTTGCTTTATTATCCCGATGAAATGTGAGAGTGGAGCGCCTGGTACATCAAGATGTTCGATCACTGTCAATCTTTTCGTCGTGGATTTGGCATACACGAATCATCAGGTTTCAACGAAAATGAATTTGACCCACTTTGTAAGTGAACCCCAATACTGTATAATTGAAGACTTGCATTGGAAAACCCGGTCAGCCCACTTGAATCAACTTTTTAGGACAACAAAAACTGGAACAAATTGCCATTTACTAGTTCAGAGATAGTGATTTTTGAGCCATTCCCGCAGGCGGACATTCTGCATGCTGAAAAAAAAAAAAATCAGTGGCACGGTAAGACAAGCCAACAAGTGGACTGACCGGGTTTTGGGGGTGCTTCGTCGTAGCATCGGTATACCTTGAAGTGATTTATTAACGAAGACCTTGACAAGGTTAACTACATAGGAAATGTGCCATATCAATTTCAAAAAAAAATTTCAGGCACATTTAGCGGGGAGGCGGTAGAGCGACATACGACCAGTGTAAAACGGTATGCCAAGTTGTCCGGCGAGACGAAGAACCGAGTGAAAGAAGGAAGGAGGAGAAAAAGCGGCAGGAGGTGAAGACACGTGCAGGAAACGGAGTAATGGAGGTAAAAGACCTTCGTTAACGGAATGAGGGGCCGGAGCTAAGCAATAGATGGGCGCATTAGACCCCGAAGGAAGTCTTGGCGAAAAAAAGAAAAAAAAAGTTTTCAAAAAAATGTGGCGACCGTGACTGGTGACTGCCACCTGCGCAATTTGGGCTTGGCCGCCATCTTCTTTCGCGCACTACATAACTGTTCTAGTCATTAAAGCAAGAGAAAGAAATGGCTTGCAGAATTTTCTGGGCCCTCCCAAATTGGGTGACGATGCGGTCGACCTTGCTGCAAGGTGCCCGACCAAGTTTTTAAATTAATGTTGGTCGAGTCATCTGGGCTAAAAAGTATGGTACAGCCCCAATGGAAACGCACAAGTTCAGTTCCAATTTTTTTAAAACAATTCTTGGAAGAAAAGGAATGGAAATCAATGATGAGCACTATTCACATATGAATTGAGTGAAATTGACTCAAAGCCCATAGATTCTGAATTGGACCTAGTTAGCAGATGGAGAGCCGTGGCATTCCCGAATAGCCTTCAAACGAACGACCGCACCGCATCATTGATTGGGACAGCCATGGACAACGGTACAAGTGGATGACATAACTCTGCGGTTGTTCCGAAAGGGGCTCCCACTCTGAGGCACAACAGCAATTGGTTGGGAGTGGCATTTATGTGGTGGTGGTACGGAGGGGCTCTGGCAGTGTCGTGTAGTAGATGAGGCATGACGAGAAGAAGCACAAAGAGCTCTTGTTTGGAGAAGTGGGAGGCGGGCACTTGGCCCGGGGTGGTCCATCCATCCATCCTTTTTTGCAAAGGCCAACGACTCTTTTTGTCTTCTGCCCACATGCTCCTGCTGCTTGGGGACGGTGGACCCCATCCGCCCAGGGATTATTCTTCTCCCTCGAGTATGTATACCTCCTGCCAACCTACCTCCCCCCCCCCTCCCCCCGACACACACACACACACACACACGAGACCTGGTAAAAAGGAGCTTTGCGAGAGAAGTAGGCCAGAGCCTTGTGCAAGGGCCAACTGCTGACCTCTACCACTTCCTGCTGACCGCTTTTGCGCCCATCATCGCAAAATGGAGAGTCCATAGAAAACTTCTGAGCAGGAAATCGGAACAAAAAATAATAATAAAGAGGGAGCCAGAGAGTCCCCGAGGATGCCCCGGGTGTTTTTCCCACAGGAAAATTCAATTTTGCATGATCCTGCCAATTGGCTCCCTGGACTGTCCTTTTCGGGGAGGTTGTAATTTTCATTCAATCCGAAATGGCAGGAATGATGAGGGTCCGGCCCATTCGTGTTCCCACACTTTTCCCATCAGTGTAATTTCCGAGGTCCGAGTGTTCCAAACTGGACCAACCTGAAATATCAACATTAAGCTATCTGCGTGCGAATTGTGACACAGTGTGCTCGGAGCGCCGGGCCAGGGTAATTGCATAGTAGAAGGCTTCAGGGCTGCTACCTCATTCGGGCGTCCAAGTCTCCGACGTTACCCCTGCCTCTTAATGTACGGCGTTGTGTATTACAGTCGGGGGAAATGTCAGGAACGACAGTTATTAATGTTGCAGACTAGACGTTGACCTGGATCGGAGGTGATTAAGACAAGGATGCCGATAATTTTTGTCATTAGGGCACTTGCCCTGGTCAGTTGGAAGTCAGAATGAACCCTAGGGATATCCGTGCACTGTTTTCTTGCATGCCTTTTGATGGAGGTAGGCGCATTTCGTGTGGCTGGCCATTTGGCGAAGATTTTCAACGTCCGACTTCGTGCATTGTTTCATCTAACTGTCCCCGTGTAAAGAGGTGGCCATGCGTTGATTGAAGGCACTCGACCTCTTGGTTTGGTCATCAAGTAGGGTGCTGAGAGGTGTATTGGCTATGGGAAATAATGCAGATGGGACGCGAGTGTGGGGCGGCGACCGCGTTCCGGGTTCCGCACCCCCCTGATCCCGCCCCCTATCCTCCTCCTCCTCCTCCTACCACCACCTACCACCACCTACCACCACCGCCACCACAGTCCATGCCGCTCCCGAAGACTGTTGTGGGCAGGCAGTCAGTCAGTCAGTTGGACCAGCAGAAGACCAAGTCTGCTGCTGCTGCCATGGGGACCTTGCCCGCCCTCCTCTTCTTCTTCTTTGCTGTTGCCGGTGAGATATGTTGCTTATTGGCCATGGGTAGGGGGTTTGTTCTGATGGTTTTTGGTGGGATTTGGAGGGTTTGGGTGATGAGTGGGCTTTTCTGGCCTGCTTTAGTTCATTGCACTGATGTGAGTCATTGCTATGGGGGGTTTCCCAGTATGAGGCCTCTTTGGCTGATGCATTTTTAGAATGAGACGGTTGTGGGACAAAAGGGCGAGAACCTCAGAGATATTCAAATGGGAGAGAAACCGTGTTACCCATAGATCTAATTCTAATGTAGAGAGCCCATAATAATTGTATTACTTCTAACAGTTCACTGCGTGCTCTTTGTCATATGGAGAAAGGGAAGCTGCTTCTGAAATTGAAGAGTCAATAATATGAAGTGCCTCGGAATCCCATATGGAACCAGTATTTTGATTTTTCGCATTTTTATTTGTAATATTCTCAAATTATGGGTTGAACCACTTTGGCTCTGAGGCATATTTGTAGCATAGAGATTGCGTGTGACGGTGTGAGTAATGAAATGACAATATATTACTATTTCTATATTGCGCTATATTATTATTGTCCGGCTTCTAATTTGTACACGTCAGTGTGGGAGATAATTTTAAAAGGGGTAAGCCGACACAGTGGCATGCAGTATTTTCTCAGGGGACTAATTTGGAGAGGCAAAAAAAAAAACAAACTGTAGTAATGAAAATGTTTTTCTCCACGGTTTGGGTGAAGTTAATGCAGGGCATTTCCCCAGGAAAGTTCAACTCTTTCACTAGTCAGCAAGTGGTTATGAATTCGTCTCGGAGTACAATAAGTTACACGTCGGGCTTGTGCGTGCCTGAGATTCTCACATCATTGTTATGCACATGCTGTTTTGCTCCTGCGGCATTAATGCAGGAAGAGACGGGCTACGTTTCAAAGGAACTCGTATCCTGGACTCTATGCAACCGTTCATACCACTGGGTTTAACCCACCGGTGAATGACATAACGTTGATGTATGGCAGAAAAACCAGAATCACTGTTGTTAAAATATTCGTCAATTATTATGTAATGTGTGACCAAATTTCTGCGTATATTTGTCACCGGAAGGAATTAATACTATAGGGACTGGTGCGTGTTTTGGGAGCTATATTGATGTTGAATGTCACATTGCAGGGATAGCCGCTAATGAGAAACCAACCGTGGACTTCCCAACTTGACTCATTACTCACTACTCAGTATTCCCGGTTCATAATTACATGGTCATACACACACAAAAAAAACCCAATTCAAGAGCTTTTAAGAAACCTTCACTAATGCGAATATAATGTTTCAACCTTCTAGATATTGTGTACATACATGCTTTAATTTGTTCCCCATCAGCGACATAATGTGACACTTTGATCAGTAACTTTTACGGAAATCTACACCTACCGGCCAGCCCTATATCGGCTCCCGAGACCGCCAAAAAACCAGTTTGTTGCAGCCGAGCTTTAATTAGCCAGCTCTTTGTTTCTCTCGTAAACACAATATAGGGAGCCTTAGGGCAACAACTGGGAATTACAAGCAGGTATAGGCAAATTCGTTGTGGGAGCTGTGGCGGGGGTGGGGGGTGTTGGACACGGGGGGGCCGGAGTCCGAGACCTTGAAGTTGGAAGAGTCCTTTTTGCTGCCGTCGTAATCCTTGGAGAGGTAATTGACCAGGATCAGCAGCAGCAAGTTTGTGGGAGAAAAAGAAGTGGAGAGGGCGAGAAAAAGGGCAGATAATTCAAGGAAGCTGAGCTGGGCTTTTGTAAGTCGCACACCAACACGAAATGGGGCAATGATCGCTGCTGGAATGCAATTGCGCTCTTTTTTTTCTTTTTTTTTCTTTTCTTTTCAAACGCCCGGCAGGTGGAATTCTGCTCAACGCCAGCCTTGCCATGTTTCTTATTACTGCCGTGATTATTGTTGGAGATCTTTATCATTAGAGATGTCGAGGTGACCTACCTTGGCCTTTACCTCTTGTTTCACCACATTTTTTTTTTCTTCGGTCCGTTATCCCCTAGTAACACTGTAGCCTAATTTGCATTCAGCGGCGATGTGATCCATTCATGCTCTTTCAGGATGAACAACATGCACCAAACCTGTCCTTTTGAAGTGTGCATTTTTACCTCCCCCTCCGGCACTATCCGCCCAGTTCATGTCCACAAGACAGGAATGTCACCAAGCCAACAGACATTCGAATACTTGTGGTAATTTTGTCCTCAGTAAACCGACGGCAGGTACAATTAGTCAAAAAATGGTTTTGTCCAATACCTCTGTTGGGTGTGTAGCGCCAGGATACGTTTGGTATTTTATTTATATATATTTTTTTTTACAAAAAAGGCAGTACATGGAGAAGCTTTTAGCCCAGGGCTTTTTGGATGCACACAGAATGCATCTTCAGGTGGAGGGCACGTTTTCATGCAATGGTTTTCAAGATGACAGACATGATCCTAGCCTTGTACTGCCGGAGGACCTGTGCCCTGAGTGCATGGAGCGTTGAGCTTTCAAGCTGGCATGTTGGCCCTTTTATAAGACGAAGCTGGTGGTCCTTTAGACACGCTGTTTCGCTCGACAATCAATCTCGGCTCAGGCGACGACTCTATAGGGTCTCTACAGGGGGTCTCATCAGCATCCTCTTGGCTCACCAATGGAGGTCTTCGCCTACTCCCGTTTTATCTGCGCTTGACAAAGGGAGGCTGCACAAAGCGAATAATTGTGAACTTTGGGAGCACCATATTTTGGGTGACTATTGTTACTCATCCTTTTTCTGCTGTATTTTCATGATGCGGTCATGCCGCAATATTTGACCACTTTTTGTGCTTGAGTGAGCAACATTTTAGTAATTCAATACCGGCGGGCTAATACATGGGTGGGGGTAAACTGGAAAATGCAGCGGAAGCTACACTGGCGGGGGAAAAACTTACGTGACAGCTTCTGAAATAGAAGTGAATGCTAAGAATAGTAATAAGTAGGCAACTGTCCGGCCAAAAATGTGCGCAGACTAGTCACGTCTGAAAAGACCGCGAGGCTTTTACAGAAGGGTGATTTTTGAACCATTTTTTTTTTGCCTAGTGTGACGCACCTACTATATGGAATATCTGAGCCAATTCAGTTCCAAGTCGCAGTCTAATGCAATGTCGTCTGACCGTCCCGGGGAAAAAATGCTTTAGCCTGGAGGATGGATGTATAAATATGGATGGGAGAAATCACGTTCATGCCTGAATGGTATCACGACCAGTCCACTTTGTTCATCACGACTATGCAGCCACGCTTAGCTCTATCCACCTCACTCTCATTTTCCATTGCATCTCAGTAGACAGACGACAACAACAATATGCAGATGTGCTGCCAATTCAGATATTGGTCGTGACGAGGCACAAAAGGCTAATAGCTGGCCATTTATGGACGCTGCTTGATTCCAATCTATCGCAGCATTTTGATCGTGATTGGGGTCAGTACACCAGAACCGAGGTCATCATTTGTTCATATGACTATTGGCTAGTTGAAGCATTGTACGCGGGTGTTTTCACGGTGGTCTCCAGAGCGATGGATGGGCACGAGCTATTCTTTCAAGGAAGTGATTTTCTTTTTTTTTCTTTTTTCCTTTCTTGTACACGGTGCTGGTCCCCTGAGAGCGGCAACGACCACCGTTACTACGGTTGGCAAAGAGATAGGTCTGGGTAGTTGGCAATAGGCATGCTCCATTCGACATCCTCAGCACACTTGCAAGCGACTGAAGCAGTCACGCTTCATGCTTCTTCTAGGGGGAAATCGCCAAATTCTGGGCATTCGATACACCACTCGCACACCCGCCGTCCTTCCGCATAATTATAATTCAATAACAAATCATGGTGACGCGTCCGAGCTGGGGGTGCCCTATATGCTGGGTGGACTGGCCGCGATATGCATCGCGATGACCACTCGGTTGCATTCAGCGGAAATACATTTAGGGGCAACGGTTGTGCAAATTGACATCTTAATTGGCACTACAGGGTGACGGTACTCATTTTAAAGCGGCATGACGGTATTTTAAAATGTGTATATGGCGATGTGCTCGGTCGTGTTTGCCAACGGTTCTCAGGCTTTGTCGCTAAGCATATGGCCAAAGTAGCATATCCGTAGTGTAACAAAGGCTTCTTTAGAATATAGTATTGATCAAGACCGCTACTAGAGCAGCAAACAAAACAAAAAAAAAATGCTGGCATAACCTTGAACCAATCTCTGTTAAGCGATTCGAAGCGGTCGCGTTTCTGTTCGTTTCGCTTCATGGCTAAGCTTCATATCCCGACCTGCTGACCTGCGATTATCAAGCGAATTTCGTTACACTCTGTATACGAAGAACCCGGTGGTCTTCTCACCTTAGACAGTGTGAAGACTTCCCGGTAACATAACTGCTGATTTATGACAGCCCTGACAATATTACTATGTAACGCAACCTGTTTCTCATGGACCCATGTCCTTTTCTTTACCAACCAGGTACATCGGCGTCCAGCTCAGCGTCGGTGAAGGCCTTCCGCTGCCCTCACATGTGCCCCAAAGTGATAGATCCCGTATGTGGAACCGACGGCAAGATCTATTCCAACGAGTGCGACATGAAGAGGAGAACGTGTGGCAAAGGTGATGAGAACAGTGTCAGTCGCTGGAGCGTGTCCATTAACCCACTGACACGTGCATGTTACCATGTTAGCCTACGGTACGTTCTGACAGCATGTACGAGCACATGTGCTCTGGAAGGAAGGAAGTCTGACTGGGGAAAGAAAAGGAGGAGATATAATGGCTCTGGTTTTACAAGCCCGCCAGGCATCCTTCTCCGATCCTTGTCCCTTCCAACTGGAATTCTTGTCCTACAAACTTTCATTTCTCACGATTAATTATTCCGCCCGCAACCTCTTCTCGCCTGCAGCAATGGCCGCTTTATCGCGTTTGTCATCGTCTTTGTGCTAGTTATCTAGTTTTTTGATTAGTATATAAAAAACCTTCGCTACTGGTACCATTGCAGGTTATCGCTCTGGAATCGCTTTTAATTGGTGCAGTGGTACTTCATTAGGAATGACAAGTGGATGGGAACACTTTGGGGGCAGTGTTCGGATTGGCGAAAAAAATGTGGGTACATGCTACGTCATTGGGTTATGGATGTGGTTCGTTTGCTGGGAGAAAGGTTTGGGTATAATATACTTATCTGCACGCACTCATCGTTGTCATCATCTCTTGTTGAGTCAGATTTTCAAGCACATGTAATCATGTAACGTAACGATCTTACTCACAGCGTGACTATCATGTCAGTTGTATGTAGACTACCGTGTTTATGCAAGGGATTGAGGATTAAGTTTTGCGTGCCATTTTTTCCTCTTCTGTTGGGGTG
The DNA here is from genome assembly GCA_000934665.2 of Catajapyx aquilonaris. Classification (NCBI taxonomy): domain Eukaryota; kingdom Metazoa; phylum Arthropoda; class Diplura; order Dicellurata; family Japygidae; genus Catajapyx; species Catajapyx aquilonaris. Next base: position 59,821 of record JYFJ02001616.1, read on the forward strand.
AATCTCTGATGGAATCCGGATGGGCTCCTAATGCTAAGAAATGCGTTTTATTGCAGGGATTGGAGGATCGCAGAGAGAATTGTAATTCATCTGTACTGAGACAAATTCTTAAAACATGTTCATGTTTCATTGTCAATCTGATAGTCTTTCCTTATAACAATTAATTGAAGTAATGGGAAGCATTTACTCATGCTTAATGTAATGTTAAAAGCTATTTTTTTTACATTTCACTCGAATTTTTAAATCACGTTAACTTTTCGTACCAGTAATAGTACCGTATTTTATGCCATTCTACACAGGTAGTATGAAGTGTATTATTATTTAAAGCGAATACTTGCCTCCAGCGCACGTGAATTATATAAAGCATTTAATTCTAATATCAGAACTAACATTAAAATGTTTCTGTTAAATTGATTGTAGGTTTGTAACAGATATGGGCTATACTGTATAAGACCAAAAATTATCTGATGTTATTATATAAAGGTATTATCTTGGCAAATTAAAAAGTCTCGAAACGTGTGGCATTAATGCCAAGCGATCAACATCTCTAAATGGTGTCCTGTGCAGATATTTATTATTGACTGAACACCTAGAAGCATTTGACCTTTGTCATGAGAGTGTGAAAAACATTATATTATAAAGGTGCACTAGGTTTCTACAGATGTGATGGAAATGGAGCAACAATGGGTTCCTCCTAAGTGTGCGCCGCCCAGGAAATCACAACTGCTTGTTTTAGATCACACTTTTTTTTTGTTGCTGTTGAACGGCAAAAAAGTTCTATTTTGCTATTCCGTGTAATTATACCTAACGAGAGCGTTTCATGACCAGAGTTACGTTCATTAATTTGCAATCAGATACGGGTCTCATTAATTCATTACAGCTTAAACGAATCGGGAGTTAATCGCGGACCACCACGAATAAGAAACGCAATGATAATACTAAACAGCTCTGAACGACCAGCATTTATGGCAGCATTATGCTTAATAACCAATATCGACAACCTTACGAGTTCAATTACCTACCCGCTAATTTCATGTGCACAATAGCCTGCAGGGCGGTCCGGCAAATCCAACCCTGTGGGAAGAATACATGCGAAGACCAAAATGATTTTTCCGAAGAGAAGTCGTGGACAGTTGATTAGTCTTCTTGTGGTCAGCCCTGGAGGGGTGGGTGGGTGGGCAAGGTAGGGTTGTGACCATCATGAATGGGAACGGTCCCGTTGCAAATGATGGTAAGCGGTCCATGACTCTTGCGACGTGCTTTTTTTTCTTCTTATTTTCCTTCACGTCATCAGTCGCTTCCATCTCTAAGCTATAATCCTTTTCACGATGTAGTCGTAACGGTATCGTATTTTTTCCCCCCCTATACTCTTCGCCCCGTCGTCTTTCATTTTAATTAACACTTGGGAGCCAGGAGCCCTCGCCGCGTGCAATTTAGTCGCGCCTAATTATACACTGGCTGGGTTGCAGTTTGTAAGCAACTTGCCGTACCCTAGGCACGTCTAGCAAGTTGCTGTCGCCTACTTTTCTCATTAGGCCACCATGCAGTTCGGATTTGCCCGTGACCAATTCTCCCGGCTTTTGACAACGACATTCATTTCGGAGGACCATGCAAGTGCACTTGGGTGACCGAGAGACCCGAAGTAAAGGGTGCAAATTGACCCACATGGGAGCAATAACTTTTCATTTCGATGATTGCGTGCGGCCTCGTTTTCACGGTCACGATGTTTTGCAATAATTACGTGGAAAATGGTGGGAGAAAAGTGGTCGTGCACCGCGGACGTTGCGTTGGGCTGAAAGGGGCGACTGCACTGCACCCGGTCGCATGTACCACATGGACCCGGGTATAGCAGGTGTCTGATGAGGGACAAACATGCTGCTTTAGTTGGATGGCTATATTATCTGAACAACCAACTATTAAGTACTTAAGGAGATGTAGTAGCTTGTAAACTGCCTTCTCTGGCTGAAACGGTCACGGCAGCCGCTGGCTGTGCAATACAGTGTGAGGTACAGGTGGTTGACCGTCTACATGGTATTGGTTTACTAACTAATGCGTTGGCTTGTTTGATGACAGAGGTGGAGGCCAGGCTGCAAGTGGATGATTGTTCCTTGGCTGATGGAACTTCCAAGTGTGAGCACAAGTGTTCGGATGTGTACGACCCTGTGTGTGCCACCAATGGACGGACGTACCGTAACCTGTGCATGCTGAGGGTCGAGGCTTGCAGGTCAGTAGAAATTTCAGTACTGTACCAATGACACTGGGGCAAACTTATGGAAAAGTAATGTCGCCTTACAATATTTACCCGCTGCTATTTTTGGCATTCTCAAACGGGTAGAGCTGGACTACCGCAACAATGTTATCGTGGTGATATGGGAATTCGAGACGTCGTAGCTGGTTGGGTAACATTTGGTCTGGGGCACTGCATTGCACCAAATAGCATATAGACACCTGCAGCGCAATGAGGACCAGAGTGTATTTGATCCTGCGAGTTAGGCCGATTGGATGGGATGCTTGCTATTAAGGTTGCCTAACTGCAGGCATCGATCCGGCGACTGTCAGGCCCAATGGCGCCCAGGGGAGATGCCAGCGATCACGTTATCTAACCAAAATAGTTCCTGTTAGAATCCCCACACGTGCAATACTTTCACTTGGACACATGCATAGAATTGCAAAATGTAACAGCGTTTCATTTTCCATAGCCTATGCGAATGGCAGTGCTAGGGAAATTATGTATTTGAGCAAAAAAGCAACAGACACCAAATGTCATTGTCATTCCTTGCCCATTCTATTGGTGATGAGAAAAGAATAGATCCCACGGATTCTGAGATACGGCTTAGTAAATCCGTTGTTGATGGTCGCCATTTGAAAACGGCACTCCAAATTGCTCCTGTGCTACAGTTGGTTGTTAGGACCATGTCTTTGTCGGCGTCATCAGACATGCCAATCAAGGTCTACTGATTGCATCACATATGTACGAATAGGGGGGTACTTGATGCCGTTTCCCAGTTAGGCTGGTTGTCTTTATGGCGATATGCCAAAATGTACTGTCTCGCCATCATGCATCACGTGTTGTTTAGCTCAAAGGCAGGTAGTCTGATCTCAACCCATCAGCATGAAATCCTTAATGATATGGAACGCATTTTTCTTCGCCCAATGTTTTCCGCTATCCAGTGATATTCGTCTTGATGTAGTGACATTATATGGTAAGGAAATACCATGAGCGGAGTTATTGCAATTTGCGACAAGGTGTAGCAGTGTCAGGTGGTGTTTCAAGTCATAAAATGAAGTGATGCGTGTGTATACTGCATATAACTTAGCTTCTGAAATGGCTGAGGAGCGAAATTTATGTTCGACCATATAACCGCAGAGGCTGTCAGAAAGAGTTGGAAATAGGCTTTATTACTCCCAGTGCACATACCGTATGTCGTTGTTCGGTAAACGGGTTTGCCTCTTACTCTATACGTGTGAACACAAGTGTAATCGGTTATCTTCACCATCATGTGAGTAGGAGGAAGAGGCTAATTATTTGTTCACAGTTTTTTTTTTCCTCTTACGGCTTAGTCTGAAGATGGCTCAGATATGGAGAGCTGTGTTCAATCATGAGTTCCTTCCATTCATTTCAAAATACATGGAAAATTGCACTTCTTATAGTTATGGCAAATGATGCCGGTATTATTTTCTGGAGAAGAGTTATACGATGGTTTCTTCTTCTTCAAGGCCTTTAATTTGAACACCGATATGCCTACTTGTTGTCTGACACTGTGTAGTAGTTGTTGCATTTATTAATTACTGGTTGAGTATTGGTCCCTAAGGGCAAGGATTTTAACTAATGAGTAGGTGTGTTCTAGGAAAAAAAGCGAAACAAGGAAGGCAGCTCATGCAATGCTTGAGGAGGTACATCTTTTACAATGAAGTAATCTCGTTATTAAAATGAAATTGAATCACGCCAGTAGCAGTGCACAGGACAGAGCCAGTTTAAGAGCTGAAATGTGTCTAATCCCCTTGAATAACATGGTGGTTATAAGACACTCGCGGTACCGGTAATCATATTGGCAAAATGAGGGATAAAAGCTTGAATATTACCTTGATATTACCTAGAATGAACTTCACTTTTGACATATACCGTGTTAGGCGAGCGTGTTCACATTAAAGCTACGGAGACAAAAGGGTTGCCAAATTCCTTCCACCAGAATTGCAGTGGAGCATTGTACTAACAATTTTAAAGGGGGGCAGGAACTTTGTTTATAACGACATGCATTCATAAGCTAAAGATTACTAATCACATTATGCCCACTTTGTTTAGGGAGAAGCATTACAGCACTCGTAAAAGGATTATGGGAAAATTATATGAAAGGAAGGCTTCCTGATTAGGATCCTCCTTAATATTGTGACATGGCCTATAATTTAACGATTTTCTCAACAGTTCAAGGTCTTTTTTTGCGGGTAATTAAGTCCGCAATATGTGACTCAATAGTCTTGGCAGACCAGTTTCTGAATGGCCGAGTCAAAAAAACTGACGTGGATATTTTTTCTGCGGGAGCTGCCCAATTATAGCCCGGGTTACACGTTGTCATGGGAAGAATGCACAGGCACCTAGTGTATATTATGTTTTTACTAGGCGAGAGTCATTAATTGCGTTAGGAAGTGGTGAAGGAGCTATTTTGGAGTGGTGATTATGAGAAGGTCGGTACTTTGATTTTTGAGCATGCGAGTCCATAATTATACCCTCTTACAGAGCTGTGTCCAATATTTAAAAAGTGTACATGCGCGTTTACGATTCACGCTAAGGCAATCAGGAGGCATAAAGTCTACATATAGCATGTTTTGTTATCATTTTTTGGAACAAAAAATATTTTTGCCACAACCTTCCTAAGAAATTAGGTTCCATGCAAAACCTGAACTTACTTCGACAATCAATAACACGTTCCTCAGGATATTAAATTACGAGTCGAGCCTTTGCATGCCGTATGGGAATAGAGAGTGAACCACACGCCATAACATTATTAAGCGTAATAATTCGATTAATTATACCGAGCACCCAGGGTTCCACGTGTGCATTGAGAAGTTATTTAAAGGTATAGCATACTGCTTATTTTGTTAGCAACCTTCCACGAAACTGTGCAGCTCCAGTTACATATAACTTTCATGATGCATCCTAGAATCATCCGTCACCTGTCCAACTTTGTTCAAACGTCACAGGTATTCCAGAATAATTGTATATGCCTAACTAACAAAAAATATATATGGGTGGGTTTACCATAAAACCATTCCATGTAATGCGGAAAAATGCCTATAGTCGCTCTATATTCTGGCCAGGTTGCGGTTAGCAAATACTTTTCCAAGTATATTTAGAGAGCCGGGTGTTACACGAGGGCATGGCATAACGTGACGTGCCGGCGTGTACATCATGCAAGAGGATAGGCCAAGGGTAGGCGCGCCCATGTTGGTCCATGCACTTGAACTCATCAAGGAAGGAGGTCGGTCCGCCCCAACAGCGCCAAGGTGAAGATAGTTCGAGACGAGCTAGGATGTCGCCGGAGAAATAGTTTAGGTCAGGAATTTATAGAAGTCACTGTGCGGGGGATAAATGCGGACCACGACCAGTCCTGAAGTGGGTCTCCTGCTGGATAATTTTCCATAGGTCCGTTACTTGTGCTGGATAAGGTAGGTAGGATGCTGGCAAAGGGGGGCAGTGAAAGAAGTCGTCTGGACGAATAGCATGGCGTGGATCTAAATATGTCGAGTATATGGGTTAGGTTAGGTTCGATGCTGAACTCGACAAGTGTGATTAGCAAGTGCGCCGGCATGAGGCATGTCTGAGGGCAGATGCCATGCGAACACGATGACCACGTAGGGTCATTTTCAGACCATTCTGATCCCATTCCTACGAGAGACACTGGCTAGCAAAGAAGGAAGTGGATGAGAAAACGAGGCTGCGAGAAGGTGCATGAACTTGGTGCCGGCAGCCATGCAGAAGGAATATTAAGGCCATTGGCTGAAAGCCAAAGGTCACGTCAAGGCTGCTGCAGCAAACATCCATCCTCCGTGAAGCCAATGGCCTACCTGACCATGTGGTCGATGCACTTGCCCTTGGAATTGACTGCCATTTCGGAATAAGTGCCGGGATCGGGGATTGTAACCGACCTAAAGATTATGGCGTTTTAGAATAATGATATTGAATCTTTGCGCATGCAGCTGCCGCTGGACCACACAAAACGTGCTTGTCGTCTGGATCGTGAGCTAGTTGCTTTTTTTTTGGTCCAATGAATTTCTCAGGGTGTTTCGTATTGGAAGGAGCGCTTAGCCATTATGCCGCGCCATTTAATCACGGCAGTTGCGGTTCTTTTGCTAGATACAACATTTGACATCCCGCATAATATTGTACAGTATACGTAACACCAAATGATATAGGGCTATAATAATAAGTTACGAATAAGTGAAGGACAAATGTGGTGAATATTCGGAAAAATAGTCACCTACTTGGTTAACATTATACAGAGTGGGGTCCATGGGAGCCAGAAAATCAGTCCAAAAAACTACTCCGCCAAACTTTTTCAGGGCCAGTCGCCATGAGGATGACATGCAGGGATGCAGGAGGAAGCAAAATAAAAAGTGATAGGACAATAGCTTGGAATTCATGGTTTATTCGAGGGTATACTCTCCCGAGACAATATAACATGTCCCAGCACTGCCGGTACAAACTTCTGTGACAATACGACGGAGAATATTCCTTTGACGGGATTGTCAACGTATAGGATGTTTGGTCCAGAAGTGGGATATATGTCTCAGTGGTTTTGGGGCGTACACATCTGAATGAACCTTGCACTACAGTCGTTATTGCATCTCATTTTCATTCGCAACTCCCCACTGTCCCCGTGTATATCGCGCTGTTATGGTGGAGCCGAAAAGGTTCTTTTCAGATAGCTCTCTTGCCACTAGGATGTCTAGCAGTCCCTTGGTAGATAAGAAGTTGTAGATTTTGAATCATATTTGTTTGTGTACTTATTGGTAGTGGTCTCTGTACACTGTGTACAGGGTTCACTGGCTGACTTTCCTTTTAATGGCACGCGCATTTTCCCTTGGGTAACAGACCATGTGAAGGGTATATAAATCATCTAATTGCGATTTTTTGGTTATGCCAATGTTCCAGAAATGAAATCTCGAAACATTTCGATACAAGTGTAGCACAATGCACCCCCCCCCCCCCCAACCTTGTTCTCCCCTCGCTTAGGGGATAGTTTTAAATATCCGTCTTTATTCATTGGCTGCGATGGAATGGCTCTTGATGGCAAGAGGTAACGGAGAACCCCGAGAAAACCACGCGAACATGGAGAGAACCTATCGAAGCTATTTCCACATGAGAAATTTCTCTGTCCTACCCAGGGATTTAACAGACCTCAGAAGTGGAAGATTGTGGCATTGACAACTGTACCACTGTGTCACACCCACGTGGGAAAAATCATACTGTGATATGTTGTAACTTTATGTTGTAATAATGGTATACTGTACATCAATATGCAGGTGATAAAAAATGTCTGAGGAAAGGATATACATACTGTACTCTATTACACGTTTCAGTAAGGGATTGATTAACTAAAGCAGCATGTTGTTGTTGTTGCCTGGTTGTTGTTGTTGGATATTGGAGCAGGATGAGCTATGGCCTGCAATGGAGGGCCAGTAGCCTATTGCCAATTGCATGATTGTCATGATCTCATGAACTTCGACTGGTGAATACATCACATGAGTGACACAATGCATGCGAAAAAGACGCCACAATACAATATTACTCTGGGAAAGATAATATTGTATCATTTACTATCGGGTTTTTAAATACTGGTCCCTGTGTTTGACTTTAAATAACTCCCAGGAAAATGGTCCAAAAAATAACGTCATACATCATTAGAAAGCCTGTTTAAATCTACGTAACATACGAGATATGCGCGTTGTTTACCTGTCTTCATTATGCAATTATTTATCGCAAGAAGAACACGGAAAAGTGTCATTTTTTTGGCTAGTTGCTGTCGTAAAGCCGCAAAATGAATTTTTTATGACTTTTCGGAGGCCAAAAAATTTCCCCTGTGAACCCTGGAGAGTGCAAATCTTTGTCTATCTAATGATATATTTGAAACTTAGAAATCGCCATTTGTGTAATCATAATTAAGTTAATTGCACACCTCAGTTATCTCGGCCGTTTATAATCCGAATTTCTTCACGAATGTATCGATGGCAAGCCAGAAATGTGTGTGATAAAATTACACTGTGCTTTATTAAACTAAACATTTTGAAAGTATTGTTTTAGTAAGTTTAGTAGAAAAGTACCCAGCCCGATTTCTGGCTGGAATAGTCGGCGATACTTTTAAATACGTTTAAAATTTTTAGTGTAATAGAGCACAGAGTAAAAATACTGAGGCGTAACTATACACATCACAAGCGAGTTTGTATCATCCAAGGTAATACATCATATTTTGATGTTAATAAAAGTAGTTGTTGTTTTTATTCGTAGTAGTATTAGTTGTTAGTAAGTAGTATTAGCCCAGGCAGAGTTATTTTTATCTATGTGGCTATATCACAAGGTACTTTGTTATTTGATGTTACACATTAGAATGTTGTTGGAAACATTCAGGCCCACCAAGTGAGGGAGGGATTACGAGAGGGGAGGTGTAGCGTGTAGGTGCAAGTTGTGTTGTTATGAGTGTCTTCTCGCCTTCCCGGGCTGGGTATCATCTTTAACTCCCACCTGAGACAAAGCCAGAAAGATCCTAACCTTTGAAAAGATGAGAAATGGAAAACTGGGCTTGGGATTGAAGCAGGACGTTTCTATCCATGGATATGGATCAATAGTGAAAAAAGGTGCAATTCCATTTCCAAAAAATAAATAAATGTAAATATTTTTTAAAGAAATATTTTTTAAAAAAATTACCTCTGGTGTTCCCACAAAAATAACGGCAGAGATCATAGACTTATATTTCACCTTTTTAAATAAATTATACAAATGCTGTATCTACAGCTGTATAGCCTACACACAGTTAAGAATACATAGTCTACTTGACCTTGACAAACTAAGTGTGACGCAGGGTGTAGAACTGAACCAAGTGGCTAGCACAGTTCGCAGTATAAATGTAAGTAATACTTCAAATCGCTTCAAATGCAATGAAACAAGAAATGTGTAAATTCAGAGTATACTCGAGACCTATCCGTATGCTTACATCTGACAATAAAGTAGTGTACAGCGATGAGTGGATTAGAAACATGGCATAGATGGTCCAAAACATTCAAATAGGTTATTAAAATCCTGTCCTTGAACATCTGACCGCGCCTAGGGGCGCCTGTGGACGGGTAGTGTCCACGGACATGACATCCACGGATGTGACAAACTCTCTGTTTATTCCACGTAAAACGTGGTAAGTTTAGGTTACAAACTTTTAGTTCAAATGAGTAAGCTCTTTGTACCTAATACTACACGTACTTGAGCAAAAATTGAAATTTGAACTGCTTACGTACATTTACCAGGTGCCACAGACTGATCTCAACACTTCACTAAATCTGACGTTTAGAGCAGAATTACACGCCTTCAAGCAACCAACCCAACAGGTTTTTGATTCTGCTTCTCAATATGGCTGCATCAGCAGGCAAAAAGACAAAAATCCTGCACATTGCTGCTTCCTGGATAATTTTATAACAGTTTTTGTTTTTGTCCACGGCCTGACAGGAAACCTTGGGACAAAATTCCTCTTACAATAAAATCGATGCAATTTGGAACTTCAGGACGAAGAATGCACTAGCCTTTACCTGCAGTATTCCTTTCTCCATTACTCTAATATAAAAAGTGAACATAATACCATCTTATGCCTTGCATAAAAATGGCCAAAACTACGAAAGTGAAGGTTGGGACAAGCCACGGTCCACGGACATGACATGTCATGCTCTGTGACCTAAAGAAAAATATGAATGAATTTTCTCATTACATATTTGTTATGTGCCCGTATTCGGCAAGTTGCAATCTTATTTCTTTGTATGTAATCTGGTTTTCAGATGTTATATTAAGTCCAGAAATTAGCTGGGACATGAAATTGCAGGTTTTTTTTTCACTATGTACCCATATGAGCATTACTGCTGCTTCATTCTGCCTGTCCATCAGGGGGGGAGGAAGCTGCGACAAGTGTCTTCTGTGTTTGCCTGGTATAAGTTTTAACCAATTAAGGATACCTTTCTGGGTGGGGGGGGGGGGGNATTGTATACAAATGCTGTTGCAATATTATGAATTGTTGTCATTACAGAGTAGTACATCTGGATGTGGCACATTTTGGCCTTTGCCTCAATGGCTCTGCACCAAGAGAAAATTGCCCGGTGTCATGTCGACATGCTCCAAGAGATGGTCCTTTGTGTGGATCTGATGGCAATACTTACACAAGCACATGCGAGATGAAACTGCGGACATGTGGGTAGGTCACAATTATTCATTTGCAGTTATTTCTATTCTTTGCATGGGCAAAAGTAAAACATGTTTTTTAGCCAAGGAGTGGTGAGAACATCACTCAAGAGGTGTCCTACCACTAAGCATTGTGGTGATGTATGCTGGAGGATCTCCAAGCCTACTTGTGGTTCTGATGGCAAACTGTATCCCAATGGGTGTTCCATGAAACTGAAGAATTGCGGGTGAGAAGCAACTTTGATGAATTTCATTATGTTCTACTGACATGTGTCACTTTTCAGGCGCCATGTGTTTGAAGTTCCTATGCCATTTTGCCTTCCTCGACCTCGTAATTTGGATGGGTCTGGGTGTCCATCAAGGTGTGCAGATGAAGCCATTGCTCCAGTGTGTGGTTCAGATGGAAATCTCTATGACAATGAGTGTGAACTCCAGATGCTCAACTGTGGGTAAGTTTTAAAAAACATGTCATTATTAGCAGTGTTTCATCTGACATTGCACTCTTGATCTCTTCATCCAGGAATAGAAGAAATCCAGTATACAAAGTGGAACTCGACAGGTGCCAGGACAAAGCAGAGAAGTGCAGCCGAATTTACTGTGATGATGAGGAAGATCCCATATGTGCTACAGACGGAAAGACGTACTTCAACAAGTGCCACTTTCAGATTGCCATGTGCAGGTGAGACACAATCATGGACACAATGCTTGTTGTGCAAGAGAGTTTTGGTGTAATGAGACACCTTAACTCATGCAGAAAGAATGTTCAACCAGCCCACTTAGGAGCATGTACTAATATCACATCAAAGGAACATTGCCCTCTCCGCTGCTCCAAGCCACAGAAGGATGACCCTCTCATATGTGGATCAGATGGCAATGTTTATAGGTAAGGGTCTCATAAGTGCATGGGTCGTCATATTAAATAACCATTGTAACATGCAGGTCTGAATGCGAGATGAACAAAGCTACCTGCAGTCAGCATGTTGTTGCAGTATCATTACGCCACTGCCAAACTACTGCATACTGCAATGCTATATGTGAACCTACTAGTAATTATGTGTGCGGATCTGATCTCAAGTTTTATCGCAATGAATGTGAAATGAGGAAGAGGAACTGTGGGTTAGTATTTGTGTTGTTGTTGTTGTTGTTATTATTATTATTATTATTATTATTATTATTATTATTATTATAATAATAACTACAGAAACTGCTAGACTAGCACATAATAAAATAATAATTGTTTCTCAGGAGGCACATGTTCATGGTGCCAATGAAGCGCTGCTTAGCAGGTTTCCGGATGCAGGGGTGTAATCGCTTCTGCCCTAGGGAGTATGACCCCATCTGTGCCTCAGATGGCAAAACCTATGCCAATGACTGTTTCCTGCAATTAGAATCTTGCCATTCACACATTACCAAAAAGCATCACGGAAAATGTGGCCAACCAATCACGCCGCCAACTAATCATCTGTACCGGTAATCATTTGCAAAGTCTGTCTTGTTTGGTGCTATAGAACAGTAGGTGGCCAGCAACCTTCCTGCAGCTCCCAGCCTAGAAATTGAGTGCTCCCATTCCGTTTCCTGTCCCTTCACTGCCAATTGTCAGGCAGTTTAATTTATATTATTGACTGCAATTATATAATTTTATTTACAACCACAAATTTATACTTTTCCCTGTGTCCTACCACTGTTGTACATAAAGTATCTTCTGACCAGTCCCATCACACCGTAAAGTGGGGATACTTTGGACAGTCACTTTTCTCTGGGTCAAGATTGGGCTTTTTTTTCTCACTCTTTAATTTTTTAAATTTGTGAAAGTCTTTGGAGAGAGCACAAGCCGGGCAGGGAGGTAACATAAGTGGTGGTTTCAGCGAAATAAGTCACAAATGTCCAATACACATGCCATTGCTGAAACAAGGGGTGCAAAATTACCACTTGATGTTGCAGAGTTGTAGGTGAAGTCCCTTTATGTTGTGTCATTTTTTACCTAGTTATTTTATCATGGGACTCGCATGCAGCCATTCACGCTTACATGGCTCTCAACTGGAGCCGTCCGTTTTACATTAATCTCGTGATGTCAGTAATACTGTGGGAGTTGTCCTGTGTTGCCCCACTGTGCAAAGTATCTCCATTGGACGGTCAGTATTCATTTTGTGAATAAAGGCTTGGTTTACATGCAATTGCGCACTTTTTCCCGTCCCTTTAGTATGAGATGGTCAAGCTTTGCTATACATATATGGATATACAGACACTCTGTCAGGGTTCTTATTATATAAGTTACAAGGTCAAGGATACCTAAAGGAGAAGGAACAAAGCATGTGAAGTGGGCATTCCTGCGAAACACATCCTTCAATTCTGGCGCCATCATGCACATCAGGTGGGTTAATTTTCCATTGCGGTACCTATTACTTTCTAGCTCCAAAACATCATGTATGTTCTCATTAACATTCCTTTAGAGCAGAGGAATGTTGCCTTATTTCCACCATGTCATAAACCAGTGGTTTCCAACCAAGGGGGTTGTGACTCTCAGGGGGATTGCGGCCAGGGTCGCGGGGGGTCACGAGCCTTGGTTGAACTTTTTAAATGCAATTTCTGTGTCAATTGAACCATTTTTGCGGCCGTACAGAATGTATGTTTTCTGGAAAGGGGCAGTTGTGGGAGGGGCCGGGGAGGAGAGGAAGGGGNCACATTTATGGAAACATGTTTAGGGGGTTGCAGTTGGTAAAAGGTTGGAAACCACTGTCATAAACCTTTGCCTATATGGATATGTAACTGAATTTAAAAATCCAGACCAAAAAGTGTTACAACCAACCCTGATCTCCCTTACTTCAGAGCACAGGTTGCCAGTTCTGGATAGTCATTCTTCAGCCCAAAAGTTGACAAAGTGTTTTTTTGCCCAAATTCAAATTTCAAACTTCTCTTTATAGAAATTTCAATGACCTTTTCCTCATCCTGCACTGACATGTTTGGAATTGGGAAAGTAATATCAAACAGGGTCCTCCTGATCCTGTTGGTTGACATGTCCCTCTTGGGAAAATTATTTCTAAACTGTTGTGGCAAAGAAAACCAAGCATTAGATGGTCCAGTATGCCAGGTTGGACGCTGACCTCCACTGGACCACCGCAGTAGCTTAGTCGGACCACCGGTATTTCCACATGTGCTCCAGTTAGTGCATTAAGCTATCTGCTCCAAGCTTTATATTATGTATTATGAATCAGGATCATGGTTCCTGCAAGTCATACGTGGAAGTTAGGAATCAGGCAAAAAATTTGAATTGGGACATAAAAGGCAATGGGTTGGGTCAGAACAGAACAGGGCCCAGAAAACCTACAAAGCTGGCATCAGACAGCAACAAAATTTTTTGAAGTGGATCAAGAATATAGTTGGAATTGGAAAATACTGTACTTCTGGCAAAACAGTTGAATTTTTTTGATGGTGATATAGAAAACTGGTGGTTAGCAAGTGATCAGAAATTGCTGTTGCAGTACTTCATGGAGAAAACCTGATTATGTGCAACTGATTAATAAGCCAACGTTACGGGGCAAACGTTAGCACTCATGCAAGGTAGAACCAAATATTAATGCCATATCCTATTTTCAGAGTCATTGCAATGTGACTATGCTTTGCAATTCAGGTTTTCATAGCTAACAGGAGACTCAATGGCAAAAATCCTATGATCATCCACATCCTGCATTGCCAACCTGAGCTCAAGAACAGTTCATTCATCTCTGGAGCCTGGCATTTGTTTGGTTGCTAACAGATATTCAGTGTTCAGCCTGAATACAGGCTATACTCTTCAGAGTGTACAACATTTTGATTTATTTATTTATTTTTATTTTATTTACCCCATTAGAGGGCGGAGCCCTTTTAGGGGGACCAGAGTGTACAACATCATTATTCATTAGATGGGGCATCCAGCATAGTAAAAAAAAGAGGCAAGGTCGGGAACAATAGAAAACCAAGCATTTGCACTTGTGTCTGCCTGTAGGGCATAAGCCTGTGTCCAGTATTCAGTTGCAAACTCCCTGATAGTGGGAGTGGCATGCTTTTTAGTTAATAATCCTGAAAGCCAGACAGATAGTTTTTGTGAGGCAGACAAAAAGAGATACCGTACGGTACACTTGAAGATATGAGGGCATATCAAAAAGTTTTGGCCCCGAGACACTACCAATAAGCAGAGGAGGATTATTTTATTTTCACTCCTCTACATAGTCCCCTCACACTGCCACACACTTGCACCAGCGGTGCTACAGCCTTCGGATACCATGGAGGAAGAAGTTCTTGTCGACCCCTCCCAAC
>KZ538401.1:0-32369 GCA_000934665.2 Catajapyx aquilonaris
GATCGCAAGGAATGTGGTAAGGACACCAAGCACGTGTACTATTCTCTTACGGGTGCATATCCCCACCTAAGGGCTTCAGTTGAAATCCAATATGGTGATTGTGTGGTCTCAGACAGCATGATTCGAGATTCTTAGTGTCATTTTTGGTTTCAGTGACAGCAAATTATATGTAATCGACACCTCATAAGCCACACATCAAATGCAAATACCTTTAGACATTTTCAGGTATGATAATTTCAAAGTGACGGCCATACGTCACAAACTAGTGACCTTCGGACCTTCTGAATATGACCAATCGTCTTAGAGCCCTCGAATTATGCTGCAAGGATACCAAACATGTCTACTATTCGCTTACGGGTGCATATCCCCACCAACGGGTTTAGGTTGAAATCCAATATGGCGCCCCACTGGTCACCGGATGCATTATTCCGATATTTTATTGTCGTTTTCGGTTTCAGTGACATCAAATTATATCTAAATGATACCTCACATGCCACCTTTTAGTCGCAAATACCATTAGACATAGCCCAGTAGGCTAATTTCAAAATAGAGGTCATAGGTCACAAACTAGTGACCTTATGACCTCCTGCATGTTACCAATCGACTTGTCGACCTCGAAATATGCGGAAATGACACCAACATTGCCATAGAGAGGCAATTTGAAATTTACAACAAATAAATGACCTTTTTTTCAAAAATGGCCGCCATTTGACCCCACAAGGTCAGGGGACAGGGTGCTGCGGGTCAAATTGATCGTCTTGGTCTATAGAACGTCTGTGCAAAGTGGCTTGCTTTCTGCAAGATTTTGCAGCATATTTTTGTGTACCGCTTCGACTAAGTAAATAACGAGTACTTCCTGTACTTACAAGGGAAGTGTCTGTAGGGCCATCGGCCAATCGGCCCGAAAATGACACTAGGGGTAAATCGCAGGCCAGAAATTCATTGGTGAAAGTAAAAAGTTGCATTACCCAAGCGTTTTTGAGATATGGGCGACTATAGGTGCCCGGCAAACGTGCTCGGTGACAATGGGGCGCATTCGGCAGAAGAAATTATAAACAGTCTTCGTGGCTCAGTCGGTAGCATATTTATCATTTTCGCCCTTCCCGGGTGTTTAGCAACACTGCAAACAGGTTGACGTTGATATTTCGCTTCTCTCATTTGTGTCCTTGTCAACTCGCAATAACTGCTCAATGAAACCGCAACCATAAATGAACGCGTGTACATCGTAAACATATAATTACGAAGGGACACGAATAAGTTATTATTTACTGAGCTTGGGACTATTCATTTTTCCGAATATGAAGCCATGGAGAGAGTAGGTAAGTATCGGCAGAAGAAAAAAAAAGTAATGCACTTCCCAGCAAGCTGTTTATTNGGGGGGGGGAAAGTCGCTTCCCCTGGACTTGAACGCGGAGACTTCGGATCATGACGCGGACGCGCTACCGACTGAGCCACGAAGACTGTTCATAATTTCTTTTGCCGAATGCGCCCCATTGTCACAGAGCAGGTTTGCCGGGCACCTATAGTCGCCCATATCTCGAAAACGCTTGGCTAATGCGACTCTTTACTTTCACCAATGAATTTCTGGCCTGCGATTTACCCCTAGTGTCATTTTCGGGCTGATTGGCCGATGGCCCTACAGACACTTCCCTTGTTAGTAAAACCTCTTAATTTAATAAGGATTCGATTACTATCTGGTAACTGTGTCGACATCCGTCGTCGTCTGCTCCCACCATTGTCTCTTAATGGTTTCGGCAGGGTTTCGGCAGGGTCTTGCTGCGCTGGTGTTGACGTTGGCAGCCTCCTGAGCCCTTCTTGCGGCAAAGGGTTGACTGGCTCAACCTTCTTCTCCTGGTTCATGAGGTACGTTCATGAGGTACGTTCTCAATCACTGGGAAGGCCTGGGACCCCGGGGACAACATTGTCAAGAAGAGTTGGATACCGATAGTGAAGTGGGTTATCCTGGGTCTTAGTACTAATTATGTGTGTGTAGAGACAGATGGACACTAAGTGCTTCCTCCCACTGGCTACGGCCACCGGAAGCCCGAACCGCCAGAACCTAGTCGGGGTGTAACCAAATGAGTGAAGGTCACCCCTAGCTTCTTATGTGCACTGCCAACCTGGCGTCACAACCGTCACAACATTATGTGCTTGGTTGATATTTTAATTATGGGCAGAATTCTTATCTACGAGTAATTATATCATCAATATAATTATGCAATGCCTGTTACTGATACCTGTCCTTTCTGCAACCAGGTGAAAGTGAGACCACAAAATCGTTATTGATGATGACGTGGGATAGCCTCCAATTACAGTTCTAAGTTCTGTACAGGGAAGTATACAGCTGAAGCCTCAGCTGAAGAAAGCCCGCCAGCAACTGCTGCCAGCAAGACTTCCCATTTGTATCATACCAAGAAACTGAAGATTAGTTAGCTCCTTGCACAGAAGAAGAAGGAGAAGGAGATGATAGCAGTTCAGCAGACACTAGCACAGGGAGAGAGGAAGAACCAAATGCTGAGCACTGAGTTTGAGCAGATCCTTGTTGCCAACCAGCAAGCAGGTCCTACAAATCAGAAGTTACCGCTCATCACTACCCTTCAGATCCTCAACGAGCAGCTGAATATGGATCTCGAGCACCATTACAAGAAGTGGTAAGTTATAATGACTGCAACAACTGTATCACCAAGGTGTCTGCTGGTTCTTGGTTCAAAGAATGTCTCATTTATTTGCATATAATATATTACAGTATTTTCCCACCTGACTTCCTGCCCTCCTTGTCACTTTGTAAAAGCATGTTGACAACAATGAAATTGCCTTAAACATTGAACTGAAAATAATTTACACTATAACTGCTTCAGGGATATATTGGAAAGAGCTGGAAATTTGACATTAATATATTGCAACTCCTTTTCGATTTTCTCTCTGAATATAAAATTTTTGTGAACAGTTATATTTGGAATATATAATTGAGAATATTTGGAAGTGTCTTTCAATGTAAATAGGCTCTGAAAGGCATTGAATTGAACCACCATTATTGAGCAGGCAATGTAGTTTTGCGAGGAAATGAGGATTTCAGCACTTTACTTGAAGATATTGGTGCATATATTATGTTACTTACAAGTTAGTTTGTGGACTTGTGATTATTTTGTGACATTTCATGACTTTTGTTGAAATTATTTCAGATGACTCTCACCAGTATTAAGGCAGTTAATTTATTTAGTCTTGATCTTCTGCATTTCTTGCCACTAAATTATTGTCTTTATTGTAACGACTTACTTGTGTAGTGCAGCAGATATCAGAATGGCTATTTCTACATGTATAATTGATTCTACTAGTAGTGCATCACTCAAATACCACACTCTTATACATATTTAGTCTAGATTATTAGTATTAGTATTATTGGTATAGAACTATAGATAGTACAGAAGTAATGAAATAGTTCTGTGATTTGTGGTTTCTATGTATATGTTCAGAAATCCAGGTTCAATTTTTCTTTATGACTTTCAAGCTAAAATTTCTGCAGCTTCCTTAGAACACGTTTACAACTTTTACAGCTGAAGGAAGAGGTGATAATATGGAGCATATCAACCAACAAATGGCCGAAATAAAAGAGATGGCTGCCTAGACCACCATCAAAGAGGAGGAGGAGGAGGAGGAGGAAGCAGTGTCAGCAGTTCAGGTGGGGGAGCAGGTATACTGGAAGGCATTCACAGGCACTGTCATCATCAAGAAAGAAAAGGAATAATCATCACCACTGGCCAGAGCCTCTGCACTGAAGATCATTTTTGACCTAAAGAGAATGCTCAGGTGAGTGAATGTTCCAAGTCCCATCTCAGTGTAAATAATGCAGAGAAGAAGAATGACAAAAATGGTAGAGAAATTATTGAGCATTACTGCGTGACATTATTTTGTCGGGTAGGAGGAAGTGAATGTAATAGATCAGAGCAGATGAGATGATTGAGATCCCTTAGAAAAACTTTGTCTATAGCCAAAAGCTTGCTGCTCCTTGAACTTATGTACCTCACAAGCTTCTATCAGGCTAATGCGTACCTACAGTATTTAAACCATGCAACTGGGTGATTCACCTTGGGGATAACCATCCTGTAAAGATCTGGTTACAACCCAGTAATCCATGCAACCTCTGCAAGCTTCTGCCAGTGTACATAATATCTAGAGGACAATATTATTCTATCATTACAAACTCACTGCTGGCTACCGGTACTTCTCGGATCACCGTATTTACCTAAAAACCTCAGCATAATGTGATAAATGATGAGTAGCTGACGAACCAGTGGAGCTTTTCTCCTTGTGGTAAAATCTACAACGGTTACCGTGACCTTTCTACCTCTTCATGGTATCAGTATGGCTAGGAGTACAATCATTACCTAGTTGAATATCTCAATCTCTTGAACTGGGCAATGGTTACATTGATTTTGCTATTACACTGCCCTATATATTGCACTCTTAACGACTAACTGTATTCAACAAAATATGAATGAGGACATAAAGAACTTGTTTTATAACAGTTGACACAAAAAAGTACAAGTGTGCTATTAAATAGAAAAAGAAATAGAAAGGTGAATAAAAGTTTACGTCACCATCAGAAGCACGAAATCTTAGGTAGGCCTTGTATTAGTAAGAGAAACTGCATCATTCATTGGGTGGGTAGGTATTTCTGCGATATAGATATTCATTCACATTCCGCCAGTCACAATGAAGGCTGGCCCTTAGTCATTTTTGAAAGTATTTATGTTGGAAAACTGTTGTTGGGCACCAAACTGCACTTTCTCGGTAAGGATAGTCAGGGATTATAATGAGGTTCTATAGCTCTTATACACTGATTTTCAAAGGGAGAGCCAGACCACCAATCTACATACCCACACAATATTGCTTTGGTTTATTACAAGTTTATGTGAATCACTAGTGATTATACGAGTATTTAACTGCAAATGTTTTTCTAAGTAATGATTCTTCATCTAGCTAATGAAATGAAACATTAAACTAACATTACACATGCCAGAACCAAATGAGAAGGTTTCATTCATGGATATTGGCACAAAAGTGCAGATATACGAATATGGTACCGCATAAAAGGTAGAGCAGCTTTTTATTGTTAGTAATCCTTTGAGAGAAAACGCAATCGATACTGTTTTGGACAGGGAAATAGAGTTCGAACATCTCAGAAGTCCGAGTTCAAGAGGTCAGATTTGATATGTGAACGTAAGCTGGGCTTTGCCTGACGTCACTCCCAACTTTCTTGATGGCACCCATTTCCTCCCGACCCAAGACCCGAGAGATCTCCCTTCCCTCCTGCAACACCCCATTCTAATGCGATCAAGCATAATCTCGATTTCGAATTCTCCTCCCTTCCACCAAACCGAACGGTGATCAACTAACTTGCTGAATACTTTATACAACTTCTTAAAAACAATGTGCATGTAGTGCACATTCAAGTGTAATCAACCAACAATTAATCAAAATAAACGCGTTCTCAACAGCTGATTAATATTTCTTTTGGTTAAATATGTTCGCTCGGATTTGCTTCACCTGGTATGAAACAGTAACATTTATTCTTGAGTTTGTGAAACTGCTGATGGCGATCACGAGTCGGAAGACCCTGGCGGAGACGGAAAAAATTTCCAATATAGCCGAGGCTTTCTACAAGTGTCACCACCGTGGTCCGATTCTTCACGGTTGCCTTATCTTTATGAAGCCGCCTGGGCAATATCAGGAAATGGCACCTAATAAAGATGGTATCATGTGTCTTTCCGGGCAAAAAAAAAAGAGGAGGAGGAACCGGAGGGAGGGTGAGACACTCTATGCTCACTTTTTTTTTTTTCCTTTGTCTCCATGGGACATTAGCAACAACTGTGCTCTTTGCCCATATCTACAGCCGCCGTGCCATTTCAATTCGCTCCGTGCAACGAGCAAGACCGGCACCGTTCCGATATTTTGCAAAACCATACAAACTTTTTAAACCCCCTCTCTGTATACCATAGTAGGAGCCCTTCCAAAATGGGCTTCTGGCGCGGAACTAACTGGAGGAAAAACTTGGGGGGCGAAAATGAGAAGACATGACTCCTGCAAATGCTCGGTGTCACCAAGGCGGGAGCTCTAAGTACGGTAATTGTGGCGCCGGCGAAAAGACTCCCAAGTTCTGATTAGGCGTCTCCATATCACTTTCCTATCCCCGGCACAACCATTTCCCTTTGTATATATAAAAAAAAGCTGCTCCTTCTCCGTCTGGAAAGAAGCCATTTGTGCATGAAGTCTGGGGAAAGAAGAGGCGGGAAGGAAGAAGAAGAGGAAAAAAAAGGGGGGCTCCAAAAGTTCAGGCATGACTTTAGAGAATGGGCGGCAAGCAAGGCATTTTTGCCCACTTGGAAGAGGGGAGGGGAGGGGGCTCCTATTAAATTCGCCTTTCAGTTCCACGTTTCCAGATGGGTTAATGAGAATCAGGGCGGCAAACCGACCTTTGTTCCCTCCAAAGAACCACCCTGTTGACCTGCCCTCGACTCAAACTTGGCAAAGTGCATTGGATCCGCAGCATCTCAAGTGGCTCGACATAACTATTCAGCCTAAGTGCAAAAGGGTCATTTTGTAAACGCGGATTTTCCCCGACTACTTTGGCTAAGGTCCAGAAAATGCATTCCACAGATGCAGCGTCCACTCTGCTGTATGTGGCGTCCATTTTAGACAAAGACAAATGCTGCGTCCAGGAGGAAATCCATGTTTACTCCCGGAGAAAACTGTCATGTGGCTATCCCCTGTACTAGCAGCCAAAGCTAGTGAATTATGGGCCAGATAGAGCCGGCACAATTTATTCTCGATGAAGAAAATACCAGCTATACTAAGAGCATTGCAAAGTGAATTGCATTTTTTTGCTCTCACTTTTGAAAAACTGCAAAAAGATATTAGCAAAGTGTTCGGTTGTAATTTTTACGCTATCGCAAAGCTAATCTTCTTCGATACTCGCCTCACTTTATAATAGATCTGAGCTTACGAAAATCAATGATTGAGAGCTAATTCCGCATGCGGAAGACGGCCATAAACTTGATGCTGTAGGCAAGTAGTAGAAAGGGTAAGAGGAGATACGATTGCAACTTCGATCTCCGCGGGACTTGTCTCGGCGAGTACAAAGTTTGAACATTTGATGGGAGTTAACAGGAGAGAAATCTCGGGGCACTTCTCTGTCTAAACAAAAGGTTTTAGTTCGGCGCTTGGGATTCAAAGTCACGCTGCCAAGGATGATCAGAACTCCAGAGCTCATCGGTGATTTGTATACTCAGGTTTTATGGAGATAAGGAGTTGGGGGGGAAGAAACTGACGTGGCTCCTTTCAACTTTTTAAGCAGTTTGATTGGGCGATCTTGCAGTAGGAACTCTTCGACACACGTGAATGGATGTCTAGACATCATTGATAAAATTGCTTATTTAAGCACTTAGTTACCAATCAAAATAGCAGTATTGACGGTTGTAACTATCAAGTATGGTCGTAAATGTTTGCACGCAAAAAAGTATCATCGCTAGCAGAGTGCTGCAGCTCCAAGGGTATTATACAGATTGCCTATGCGGTACAACTCGTTGTACATTTTTTCACCAGAATTCCAAGCAAGTCCTAAAGCCCGTGATGAACAGGATGCTTCCAAAACTTTTGGATCTGGTCCAGCGAACGCATTTTCCCAATGTCCAGTCTGCTGCATCTCTTGCGCAGTTTAGACAAAGATAAATGGTAGCGTGAGAAAACTCCGTGTTTACTACCGGAGAGAATGTCACACGGTGTTTTCTCGCACTTGCAGGGAAAAGTGGGTGATGAATGACGCCCCCCAGGAACCGCCCAATTTATGCCCGTCAGACGAGCATTTTATTATTTCCAGCAATTTATCCCTTCGCCAGCCTAAAAGAATCCCTTCCAATAGTCCCCCTCCAGCACAACACACGCCAACCAAACACACACGACACAAGAATGAAAGTTCGACGATCCAGTCAACTTTTCCGCTTGGAATAACCCGAAAAGGAGGAGAAAAGCAATAGTTTCCAGGGAAACCCAGATTACTGCTGCGAGTCAATCATTCTTCTATGGTTCCCCCATCTTGGTATAGCCTGCGAACTGGCAGCAATCAGAGTGAACCCCCCTCCACCCCCCTGGTCCCCCCCCCCTCCTTCCCCTGAAACGCGCCTTCGATCTGTGCAAATAAGAGGCAGACCCTCATGGCGGACGCAGCTCCCGTGCAGGAATCAAACCCGCAGAGGAATAAGAGAGACCACAGCAGCTGCTGCCTTCGGAAGGAAAACTGCCTGGGTCTGGACTCCCCCAAGACTCTCAAGAGCTCTTCTACTGGGAAGGAGAGGGAAGGAGGGAGTTTTGGTGCGGGGGTGGAGGGATAGAAGTAGCGGTCCAATAGAACCGCCCAGGTTCCAGTTCCCGCACCCAATTCCAATCCCCAAAAAACCGGAAGCAAATACGTTATGGCGAAGTAAGGAAAGGGAAGAGTGGCTTCCATTTCAAGCTTGTTTCCTAATGGTTTTGCTTCCGTAAGGGGGGAAAAAAATTATCCGGATTTACGACATCTGACAGGAAATTGTTTCCTGGCTTGAAAGTTGAGAAAATGTTACGATTAAATAGGTGTTCGTATTTCAGAATAATAATGACAATTATTATTAATACTGTGTTAGTACAGTCAGCCCGATGTTATCCGCGGTTTGAAATTAATAAAAATTTTAAAATAAAATATCAAATTTATATATTAGAGCACAGTAGACTCTGTAATGTAATGCTATTTGATTGCTAATTGTTTTTGCTGCTGTCTAGATGTGCATGCAAGGGGGTAATCACTTCGGTACTCCAGTGTACACCTGCGAGTGGTACTCGTCCCTGGTACTCTTCAGGTACCCACTCTTTATTACTCCTTGGTACTCCTTGAATTTGGTACTCCAGTGTACACTTTTCAGTCGAGTGATTACCCCCTTGTGTGCATGTGTAGGGTACTTGTATAATTTGTATTTTTTAAAAAAAACTTATATCGAGTTCGATATTATCGTCGCGTTTCACTTATCCGCGGGGGACTTGGAACCAATTATCACGGATGACCGGGAGCTCACTGTGGACAGTATAAATTATCGTAAGATTTGTTTTGAAATGTGGCTTAATTAGGTCGTCTATTTATTTCGCGCTAATATTTTAATCCATTTAGTGAAGCAGCGACCTATGTTCAAGTGGTAAGCGTATAAATACCTGCCTTGTGGTGGAAAGTCCAAAAAAATTTGCTGGTTCCTTTAGTCCACTCAGTGCGTTAGCAGATTATGGTCATTAGGGGCGTGCGAGGGAGGAAATATATAAAAACTTTCCCGGATGCTGCTGTAGGCTAAGCTGTGCATAAGTGAGTGTAACAACACGGTACTGTACTATTTTCATTCTACATAAAAAATAGTAATTTATTATGCCTGCTGTTTGTTAGTCGGCAGCATATCATACTGCAGTGTTGATGCTAAAGCTCAAGAAGCTTTATTCGTGCAGATATATACAAACTCCCTTGGTTTGAACAGCACACTCTGGAATTCCTGGACTTGGGCTTCAAAGCAAACATGTTGTCATAGTGCGTAGGCACAAAACCAACATGTTGGTGCGCAAACCTGGCTTAAAGAAGAAGAAGAAAAAAATCGCTTAGTTTTCAGAGACCATGAAGCAGAGGTAAGAATAGTATCCTGGCTGCACAAATCTCTGTGGGTCTCTCTCTGAGACAGTCAAGCTTTACGGCTTTCAAATGATTGCTGCGGGCACTACAGTTCATCATAATAGCGCTCTGCAATCAACCAGTGGCGCACTTTGCTTAACTAGCGCTCAGCAGATCTTCCTCCTGGCGAAGAAGGGGGAAAAAAATATTGGAATTTTTATCAATCTGAGACGTGGCCGAAACTTTCATGACTGCATAAAACGCAATTTGCTTCGCCGTCATTATGGGCGTTAAGTTTTAATATCCATAAGGCCCCTTGGTGTAACTGCCGTTGTTAGTGCCAATTCCCGCCTCCTCTTCGCTGCATCCCTGAGACTCTTGGTTGCGAAACCACTCGAGCACATTTCCCTCGTGAGCCAAAAGCGCATGTTGCCGGAATTATCATGACATTTCCCTCCGCAAAAGCTTCCTGGTCGATATCCGGCTACAGACTCCTGATACGCTATCCTCCAGCTTGTAGTAATTGCCTCAACCCAGTCGATGAAAAGAGTGGCAATTACATTAGAATTCAAGCCGTCAAGACGTGCCTTTGCTCTGGGTGCCTCCGATATACGGGAGGAGTTTGTCAAGCCCAGCACCAGCAGTGGCATGCTGGGCTTTCCAGGAGGGTTGGTGCTGCAAGCCACCAAATGCACTTTGCCAGCATGCCCCAGTATACCACTGTCTCCAGCTTGGGGCCACGCACTGGCCCAGAAAAGTCGGCAAGGGCCTTGGCCACCCACTCTATTTGGCCTCGGGGCTTGCAATGAACATGAGAATACTCTCTCTTCTGGGATCTAGTGTCGGATGTGACACTGCCGGAGAACAGGCCAGATTTCCTGCATTTAGTCCGACTTGGCTTGAATGACAATTATGCGGTTCAATAAGAACTGGAACCGCCAAGTTGTTCAGAGGCGGACGCCAATGCTCAAAATATATCAATAGCTAAAGAAAAGAAAGAAAAAAAGGCAGTTTCCCCCCTCGGCTGTTGCATATTTCATCTTTTACCTTAATGGAAAAGCCAATCGTAATGCCCTTCCTGGCAATGAATTTTCCGCTTCAGACACGCAAAATCTGTTTCTTGGGGCCCCATTCGCTGCTTGACGCTCAATCTGCCACATAAAATGCTAAGAATGTGACGCCCCGGTAACAGTTGGTCTCCGCAAAAGATAAACGCCATAAGCGTAATCAATCATCCCGATACTTGACTGCAACCCTCAACTGTGTGTGTGTGTATGCACTGACGCAATATCAGTCGAAAGCGCAGCACAGCACTGGGTGACCTGCCAGCTCCGATAATACTGGAACATTCCAAATCTGCGGATCTCATTAAGCATGCATAATACGTAGCTTATTACAACAAGTGACCCCACCAACCAATGTCCATCTTTTAATCAGGAACCCCGTCCGATTCTGTGGGGGATTGCATGGTCTGTAATTCCCTCCCGCATCCCTATCACTTTGGTAAAGGGGCAACGGTCCCGCCGCAAACTAATCACAACCAGCAACAGCTATAACTCCAACAGTCTCTTTTTTCCCCATACCCGCCCCCCATTACCAAACCCGCCAAATCCCGCATGCCTGCATCCCTTGGGATCCAAAGAACCCCGAGTCTCCTGGGGGATGCAACCCATCCGTCTTCTACCCCTCATCTCCAACTGTCTGCACACCATGGGAAACGGATAGTTGAAAAAAAAGGGCTCATATTTTTTTTTTCGACGATGAGGGGATCGAGTTATACACATCCTGTATTCATACATCAACTGAACGATGAATACAATTAATGAGGCATGCAAATGACACTTATAATTATGTATGTGGAATTAGTGCGTGGTGAACCTATAAAGCATGTCAAAACACTGGGGGGCCATTGCTTTAATTTATCAGTAATAAGTTGACCGGACTTCGTGTAATAGGATTACACACGAGGAAAGGTAAAATAATATTCCACTGTAAGGGCAGTACTGCATATGTCAGAAAGTTTCCCGGTTCAGTTAAAAATACCTGCATGGAACTCCAAAACAGTATCTTGCACTAACGTGTAGAACAAGTTTGGAACTGCCTAAAGCCCACTGTAGGTTTGTTCTGACATTGCAAGCAAAAACATGCGACTGCATAAGCCATATAACTTGAGATAAAAGCGCATTCGTATACTCGTCATTCAGTCCGCGCCCTGCCTATATGTACCAACTCTATGTGAACATGCATTGCTAAAAATATCAGCATGAGGCAGTACAGGCAAAATTACTTCAAAAATAACAAACAAAAATAGTACTGGAGGATTTATAAACACCAGCATTCTACACTAACCATGCATGAAATGTATGTTGCGTGTTTTTCTCCCCCCATTAGTTTTAAATGAGTAGCACTTGTAGTGCAAATCCTACTTTTTACAAACTAACAGGTTTAATGCTGTGAATATCACTGATCATTAATCCGAATGTAGGCCTACTGTATACATTTTTCTAGTCATGTAATCCTGTTATACACAAATGAAAAAGCTTCAATTAAATTGTTATACCCCTAAATTGAGTGCATGCTTACCGTAAATGAAGAAAAAAAACTTTGAAAATGAGCAGTAGCATATATTTGTGATCAGACTGATTTAGTGAAAACAAGCATACCAACTCTCCAATTTAATTCAAACATCTACATATTGTACTGACGACTGAGAAAAATAGCATAAGAGAGTCCACAGTCCGAGGAGTTGCACACTTGCGAACATTTCCGTCAAAACTCCAGAAAACTCCCGAGAAACTCCGGAAATTTTCGCAAATTCAGGTGCATTGAATAAAGCCAAACGCGGTCGCGAATATTAAGGAAGCTCGAGAGGAAGTCTTGAGAGAATCGAGATATATGTGATTTTAGTAATGAATCCCAAGCTCCGCGCCATCTGGCGTCGGCCGCGTCCAAACCATACAGGTATAGTGAGTACCACCTCTACATTTCCGGTTATACAGGGTGTATCTGAACTCAGTGCCCCGACGTATATGACTGCCTTCCTAGCCACCAGAGGATCGATTTAAGTATAGGAATCATTATGTTTGGCCGCCGCATTACGGAGATAATTGGCCGCAAACATGTAGTACAAAATATCCTGTCGGTTAGGCCCCCCATCGAACCCTCCCCCAGTCAGAAGGCTCTGGAAGGTCTGGGGGCTGGACTTTGTTGGTTTGTTGCCCACAGGTGGTAAGGCCTCTTTGGCTAGTTACACCAGAAAATTCTATTTAAAAGTCAGAAGGAGCGATTAGGCAAAAATCGCTAAAGAGTGTATCTCAGTAATGAGGCTGCCCAGACATATGACTCCTATACTTAAATCGATCCTCTGGTGGCTAGGATGGCAGTCATATACGTCGGGGCACTGAGTTCAGATACACCCTGCTATAGGGCTCGTAACTGAATTATTCATAATCCTCTCAACAATCAGATTTGTAGTGGTGAATTGGATCCGGTGAGGTACAGGCGACATAATTCTCGACATCAGTGTCGACCTACATCGTTCGATTACTTTACCGCTAGGTGGGTATTGCTCAAGTTTGGCAATACTCACAGTTAAACATTCATGTAACATACAGGGTGATCCAGATTCTTGGGTCACTTTTTGATAACTGATATCGCGAAAAATAACTGCTGTCGGGCGATATCATCCAGTTATCAAAAAGTGACCCACGAATCTGGAACACCCTGTATACATAAAAGGGAACGCGCACATTTTCACAAGTATTGTGATTTTCATAAAATAATACCAGATGTACCAATCCATCTGTCTGTACAAGTGTACAGTATCGTACTTCCGTTCTACTTGTCACTTTTCATATTGCGATAGGATCGTGTTTATATTCGAGTTGTCTGGCCCAAACGTCCGTATCACAACGTGAGGATGCAGCTTTTTTGGTAGGATGGCAGTGTATCTGTTTTAATAGCCTTTTAAAAATTTCTAGATTACCAGTTACGTGATCCTAAAAGTTCGAGAGAGGAGATCTGAAAAATTCCTATCAAATTCCCTCTGAATTTTTATTTCAATTGACGATGTTTGGCCACAGTTTCATGAGTTTTGTCTGGAAAAAAATTCATGAAACTCTCAACAAAATCCAAGAAACTTCAAGCTCCGGAACTCCATACACACTTTTTTAGAAAGTGTGCAACCCCTCGCCACAATCGGCCTTACTATTGAAAATCTATGCTAACAACCCAATGAAAAGCATATGCCAGTTGGTCCAAAGATGAACTTCCCACTCGGTATCATGAAGCCAAATTTCTATGAACACTAAACAGTTGGAATAGAATTCGCGGGCAATGCCTTGTTTTGGGAACACCTAAATGTATGCCATTATAAACCCTAGTTAGTTTCTCAGCTATGGTGAAATGCTACAGTGAAGTATTGACAGGTGGTGTGCACGTCCCACGACAGTCTCGTTATCAAAAGAGAAACGACAGCAACGCCCCCCAACCTAGCCATCACTTCCCTGGAGGTTGCGCGAAACATGTTAACAATTAAAGGGGAAGCTGCACTATAGAGGCCCCTCTAGCGGAAATCAATCACCACATCATTTTCACATTCCAAAAGGTCCAAACAGCTTTGTGTTTAGTTTTTAAAATCATAATGTTACAATTTCTCAGTGTAATTAACGAGTTTCAAGGTGTATCCTATGAGCTAAAAAAGGATTCAATTTCCTGCCTCTGCTGTATTGTTAGCATGCTGATATTTTTGGAAGTTGGCTCCTGAGGCCCCAAGGCACGTGACTCACAGGACACAGTGAATAATTTATTCCTTCTAGGATCACGGCACTTTGGACTATAATATTTAAGCTTTAGACCTAAAGTTCAGGTGTCCCCTATTCCAAATATAAATAGGAATTAATTATTAACAAGAAATCACGCAAATTATTGTTTAATGCTTCTTTACTTCGCAGTTGAGTTTTTCAATTTAGGGCTTACAACCAGCGTGGTCAACTGGTAATATATGGCTCTGCAGGTTTAGCAGTTTAAAGTTTTAGCAGTTTAATATTTTAACAGATGTCATTTAAATAAAGAACAGTTCACCTTTGTAAGATATTTTATACGCTGCTACAAAAAAGGGTTCGTGTTAAAGGTTGCCTGCAGTCGGAAATTGTGTTTCCGTTCATTGGAAAATCACTCTCCAAGACATTCCCTGGGCAAGAGTTCCAGAAAGGTGGTTAGCGTGCAGAGATTCCGCAGTTGGTGTAATGCCAATCAACATCTTCGTCACCAGGAGAGGCCACTTTTAGAAGCAGCAACAACCCGACTCTGTGAAATTCCAAAATTCCAGTGGAAACTGTAGGAGAGAATCCAAGTGGCTGAATGCTTTTTCGCTCCTCTCAAGTTTCTCCAGTTAAAAATACTTCTGGCCGATAGATACAAACCCGCCCCTTTCCCCTACCCGCCAGAGAAATGACGTATTCACTAGAACTGCTGCCGCCGTATAAGCTTATTAAAGCGTCTGATACAACATGCAGCACATAGCAGATTAATGTGCCAAAGCCTAAGGCTGAAATAACCCGAGCAAAATAAGATTACGTGCTGCTGATCGCTTTATTGCAACTCTCGAACGACGCGAGTTAATTACGGATATTTCATTACCACCAGCACTTTATTACAGAGTTGCCATCAGTCGCTGGCTACATTACGACGCTGGGGCCTATTAACGCAGGTTGTCTGTAAAATGAAAACTGATTAAACACACTGCGTTAGGATCGTGCCTATAAAAATGTTGCAAGTTTCTAGGAGTCCAAAGTGTCACCAAATGTTAAGAAAAGGGGCAGCCTGCATTTGAAGCGTGGGTAAAAGACACAGTTTTAACATTGAACAAGGACTCCATTAGCTCCGAAGACACCTATTATCAGGCCGAAGCAAGCAAGGGGAAACAAATGGCAGTAGGAGAACATTTCCAAAGTGTCAGTCGCACTGATTCCACGCAAACACTTTTGTCCTTTCCCCACTAGGAGGATTTGGAAGACTATGGTGGGAACAAAGGCAGCAAAGCAGACCCATGCTGGGTGTGCCTCGTCTGGGAGGGAGATTAAGCTAGACGCCTTGCACACCAGGGGTTTCCCCCGCCCTCCCCCACAATGACACCTCCTCCAAATATATTTGGTCAGCGCCTCGTGCGTATGAGACCGGTGGTATTGGCACGATGATATACGCAGTCGCCGTGACGTCTAAAAAGTCATCTGAGTAATATCGGAATAGTATGCCTAAGCCGTCATGCCTGCAGCGTTTGGCAGGGTGTAATGTACAGATCACCCTGACCGCAATAATGCAATTTTCGCGTGAAATATTATTTACACTAATGGTAACTAATTGGCACTAATCGAACCCTTGGGTGTGCTTCCGCCAGAGCAAGTTATGCAGGGGAATTGATAGTCGATGTGGGAATCAATTAGATGCGAAATCAATTTCCAATATAATGCAGCTTCAAAAGCTGCGGATAGATCAGCATGCACTGGCGGCGACTGCTTCTACTCTACATGGTACAACTTTTTGACCATAGTCTCGAATGCAAGCTCGAATGCTTTTGTAGCGTAAATATTTATAACCTCAAAAGTCCCTTCTGCCTCTGATGGTTTGTCCAGGTATTATTCATGCCCTCTGTGATCCGCTGTTTGAGTTTGAAACCCTGCCTCTAGGTACACCGGTGCTTGTGTGTCAATCCCCAACGACAAGTCTGGCGCACCCGCCAAGAGTGAATCTTGTTCCTGTATGCAATATTTACACCGGCCCTTTGTTGACCTTGCCGGAACTTTCGGAATCCATTTTGTGGAAGGGGTCCAAATCCAGTTACTTTCCAGCAGAAAATCCCTCCTGCTATATACAATATCCACCGGTTGCGAGACATCCGCATTTCGCCTACGTGACAATTCCGAAACGCGTAATCCACCTTTTCATACCATTCATCCATCCGGGCCGTTTGCCGGCTCTGTTGGAATCCACTCTATTTGGTAATAGTCAAACACTGAACCAGTGCAGCAGCCCTTTTGTTCGGCATAGGCAGGGCCTAGGCTTTACTACCAGCAAAGAATTTCTCCAGTCCAGGCCCCCAGGCCTAGGCTCACTCCACTTGCTTTATTCATCAGCTTGGTATAATGATGTCGAAATTAATACACTACTCCGGAACACTTAATTACGCCTATTGTGGCTATATTCAGACGGTTAAGTTTACCGCCAGTGCGCCGAGGTTTTTAATTGTCTGAATGGAAGGCTGATGCTGTGGGGAATTCCCACTGGAACAGCCTGTTTAAAAGCAAGGCGTGCACAATATTGCGGCTGTCATGGTTAAAATCACTGCTCCCACTTCTTACCAACCTTTTTGTTTCGCTTCTGCAGGGTAATCAATCATGGCTGTAAATAATTTTCAAAGAAACCTGCTAAGTAATGTTGTATGGAGAAAACGGCGGTTGATTCGACACAGAAGCCTGAAAAAGTTTATCAGGTCGCTCTGATTCAATATCCTTAACTCTGAGTGGCCTCATCCGGGGGGTCGAAGTGACTTGAAAATGAGTTAAACAAAGATAAACAGGGTTGAACGACCATCTGCTGGAATCAAGGGAGGGAAACGTTCACAATTGCGCTTCCAAGCTCCTCCCGGGGTACAGTACCCGTGTGCTCTGCTCGCTCACATTTTTTTCCCCAACTCTTCATCGATTTCTGGCAGTCTGGCAGATACGTCCCAAAATATTTCCAGAAGCTAGTTCTGGATCAGGAATTTTAGCAACGTTATACTGTGACAACTTTGTAGTCTGGGTAGAATGGCAACGCTGTTCCCTCGGTAGTAGGCAGTTCTGCCGCGGCGTCGCGTCGGTCATATTAAAAGAGGTTGGTATGACCTTTCTAGGACATTTTTCACCATTTTTATATTGCAAAGTATTGACCCACGACATTCATGAGGACAGGCTAATCGAGCACTCCCTTGAGCACGGCACAAAATTGGTTGGTGGGACGGCCAGTGACTGATCACATAATAGAATACGTGCCCCTTTTTCGCCTGATCGTCGCTCGACCGAGCCCCCCCCAAGTAAGAAACTATCGGTGGTTACGATGCGAGAGAGCTTGACCGGACTCTCAGCAATGAAGCGGGAAGCGTGATCGTTAAAAGGCTCATAGGTTTTTCAATCACGAGCGGTAGATTACCGCTCATTTTGGTTCACATTTTCTCTTTGATTAACACCATCACGGGTATATATGGGCCAACGCTGCTGCTGTATAATACGGCACGTCCCATCGTATACGTGCTATAACTGGACTAATGCTGACTTTTCTCAACTTGTGTATCATCCCCTCCCCACCAGCTCCTGGCAACCATCGGGAAAAGGCCGAAAGGCGCTTCCCGATACCAACAACTGACTAATGCAGAGCCCCGAGTGTAGAATGGCACGCCTATTTGCCGCGAGATGACACGGGTCTCAAGTCCGTGCCAACTGCTGTTGACAGGAGCACAGTATCGCCCATGCCAAATTATCCCCTCGCTCTAAATTTTTCATCTGCATATTCAATATGATGCGGCGGCGTCGTTGTTGTAGGCCTCAGCCTTGTAACGTCCGCCAATTTATACATAAATTATAACTCGTGCAGCGCGCTCGTACCTGTCCTGCATCGTGTGCAAATCAGGCTCCGTGTTTATCTTGTATATTTTGCGCAACATGAGAGAAGAGGCAGTTTGCAGCAGCGGTGTGGCAACTGCCAGCTAAAGCGTGAGTCTAGAAATTCATACCAGCTAGGCCTAAAGAAGTTTTTGTAGGCAGCCCTACATAAAAGCACCTTGGTTTAGTACATGGCATCAAAGTTGTGTCACGTAGAAGGACATGGCAATAACTGACACAATCGGTTTCAATCTCCCTCTCGTCTGGTAAAGCAGACTTGAGGAGGTCCGAGAGGAATTACAAAGTAAGACGGGCCAGTTCCGATTAGCAGCGGAGAATGATCTCTTGGGAGGAGCAAGGGGCCAACGAAATGGCTTCATTTCCCACTCGAGCAAGTATGAGAGAAACGCTCCTCTGGCACTAAATACATGGCTTTTATGTGGGTGTTAGGCAGAGGGTATGGGTATATGTATGGGGCCACCCCAACGGGCGAAATGACCACGTCCCCTGCTTGGCTTGCCCAATCACGTCCCCTTCTCACAGTCTGCTGGTCATCACTCCGCTTGCTAGGGTAGAAGGTAGGGGGGGAAAGGCTATTATCGATCTGGGAATAATCCTGATTGAATTTGGACTGCCTAAAAAAGGGAGATGGGAGGTAGGGGCCTTTTTTGGTGGGTGTGAAAAAAGAGGGGAGACCAGTGGACTGGAACGGGCCACCCGAATGCCACTTTTCTTCTTCGGAAGGGTCTGGGTAACGTTATACCCGGATTGACCAGCGTGTATCCGTTTTGTCAAGTGCAGCGTGAAAATAACTCGGCCTATAACCACTTGCTCAACCGGCATTGTGTGTCCCGCTTTTATGACATTATGCGGACAGCTCACTTGTGTCAACATCCAAATTTATCCCAATTTTCCAGCCGGATGCTTAGCCAAAATTACACATCGACCACCCTTCTGCAAACGACCTGACTGGATATGCCGCCCGTGTATTTACCGAACCAATACCGGGTAACTATTCCTAACACTGCTATCTTTATCCTTGTTGGCGCCATCCACTTCCTCCCTTCTGCAATCTTCGGTTCAGAAGTCACATGTCTGCGGTAGGTAGTGTTTGGTCCAATGTGGCCCGTGTCAGAAGCCATTTGTGCAACACAATGGAGGCCACACAGCGCGTCCACCACCAGCAGGCGCCGTTTTGCATGGACTCTCGCCAGCCCAAATTAAGTGGCAGAAAGGAGATGCTTGTCACTGACTGACAACGACGATGTTTATCTACTCCCTCGGACCTCCATCGGACTGGCATTTTGCGATCCTAGGTGCCAACCCCCAAAAAGGGTGCCTAAATCCTCGCTTTCCTCCCTCCACTTTCCACGACTCGCAAAATTAGTCTCCACATTACTAACTGGTAATAACTGCAATGATTGCACCCAAAAGCTATTATCACTCGATTAATCGACACGAGCCATGGCTTAATTAGAAACGTGTGCATTCATATGCTGCATTCAATTTTGTGTTTTCATAGCAACAACGCGGTTTATGATTAGTTTGTCATCCTAATGAAATTTCTGCACCTCCGCCAGCTTTCAAAAGTGTTGTTCACCTACGCTACATGTCTGCCTCCCTAGTTGTTTTGATCAGTATTATTCAGCGCGGTGCATCATACCAGGAACCGATACATGCAGCGTAATTGGATACTCAGATCAAATTAATATCTAACTATAATACCTACGTAATTATAATCAGACCACAATTACGTAGATAAAACCAGTGGTAACTACAATAACTATGTCCATAGATAAATAATAGGTGGCCTGCTTTGATCATGCGACATAAATATATCAATCGTGTTCTATAATACTGTCTATACCAATATAAGCTTAAAATTAAATACTAATATTGAACGAACAATTATTGTGAACGAGATTATTTTTGCCTAATGCCTGCAGCATTTGGTACTGTACAGTACCTTATCGTCTAAAGGAATCAGCAAAGCATATTAGCAATCTACTTTTGAAAATCCCGTCTCAGTGTCGTAATTGACAGTGTCCAATTACTAATCTAGTGATGAGATTTGCTTTAAAGCAGTTCCGTTTTAAACCGGCAGGTTGTGCTGCGGCCCTTGCAAAGGCTCGCAGTGCCATCTTTTGAATATACTTCTCACAACTAAAGAAGCAGAAGTGAATTCAACGATCGGCCGCTGTATACAAAAATACACTATTAGACCGGTCTAGTCCTCAATCCATCTCAAATTATCTCTCACGCATTATAAGCTAAAGTTGATTAAAAATGGTAATGGTTTGATGTCATTTAAACATGTTTGGCAATTGGTGCTCCCTATATCTATTGCATTTTACAACAAAGAATTTACATACATAATGTTGCTATTCTACGAATATTACACTGTTAAAACAGTTCGTTCGATACAAACTGTAGAACATTATTGACTCTGTAAATAAGAACTATATGCAATATTATTTGGGTCATACTGTAGAGCTTAACAAATCGCACCACAGTTGATCTGCTGTATATGATATTTGAATACCCCACAGAAAGAAGTTACAAATTGTAGGCTACAACATTGTTATTGCAACTACATTATTAAATTAACATCGATAAACAAAATGTGAGTGCTATTAGTGTGAGAGTTGCAGTACATTTGTACAGTATATTTGTTATTGTGTGGTTGTTAAAATATTCGTTTTAAAAATCAACACTCGTAGAGCAGTTAGCCTGTATAAAGGTTAGAAGTCTCTTATAATATTTGTTTCATATGTGAGAACCGAAATCAACAGCAGACCATTTTATATCATTTTTATCCATCGTAGTTTACTGAATCGTATATGGCACCTGTAAATAGAGTACTGTACTTTTGTCTAGCACCGACTTTAAAGGAAAAGTCACAGTGTAAGACAGTTAAAATTCAATGTGCAGTTGGCGTGACTGACAAGAACAAAGTGACCATTCATCATTTATTGCCAGAAGTATACACTGAATAACATTGGCCCGGCATATCCAGGTCATACAAAAAAAGCGAATGAATAAATCATTCCTCAAACACAACTGCATGCGAACCGGCGGTGCGGTATGCCTGCATCCAAGAGTTATGAGTCATTACTTATTAGCAATGAGTGCAACTGCCGTATGATTCATACACGGCTGTTACACGTGATGTTTACACTGTGCATGTTTTATCCGACAGATATTTTATAAAATTAGTGCCAAATGTTCAGCCTGCCTGTACAAAATTGACGAGGCATCGCTTGACCTGAGCTTATATCTTCATGGCATCATCAAGAGATGCTGATCTCGGAAATGTCATAAGAACTATGATGATCTACTAATGGTATAAAACTATACTGTTTCGGACGCCTGGACAATATTAACCATTCATGTATTATTATTGTTTTCTTATTTATCCCAATGTCGTAGTTTTTGACATCCTAATGATCCTATCCTGTTACAATATTATTGAAAACATACGGTATAAAATCGTGACATTGATTGTCTCATGACAAATAAAAATTACTGTATTATAATCAAGGGAAAGGTTTATCGCGTATACAGTGTATGTTGCACGGAAGATTATGGCGAGTTTACAATGAAAATTTACACCGATATTGTCAGAAAAGAAGTGTGTTGTTTCATATACTACCGCTATACCGGTGCGTAGATTATAACATTTGGATGTTCCGAATTTGTATGGAGTCATATGAAATGGCCTACTCTTGTCAGATTGCGTATAATGCATACATAAAGGGTCCATTTTCATCAGTTACTGACTTAATGAACCCATAAAACACCAAAAAGCTTATATAGTGGATAGTTATCCTCTACAATTTATTGCTATTTGCGTAACATTTTGATGCTGCACAGCGTAATGACTTGTTATTATGTACAAGTAATTAGGTTTATGCAAATATAAAGACCACTTCCAATAATAATAATAATAATAATAATAATAATAATAATAATAATAATAATAATAATAATAATAATAATAATAATAATAATAACCTAGAACCTGTAGCCTAGTTAATATACAGCTAATAAAATTTCTTATATTTGGAGGCATTCAATCCTGGAGACTGGAGTGACTAATATTTACAAATAAGGAACATAATGCACCTTTTATTTTCAATTCCACATCAAGAAGAAAACGTCATTATTAGTAAAAAGCTATTAAAGTAAAGTTAAAGTACGGTTACAGTAAATGATGCAGTAGAAATCGTCAATACCACAGCTGGCTAGCAAATAAAACCAAGCTGCGGCAGTAGATGTCTCTGTTGCATAGACCCAATCTCTAGCCCCATCTGACGAATGAAGACCGCATTTACAGCGACATCAACGCGATACTAGGTACTCTCCATAAATCAGAATGTGGTTATAGAGTACTTCGCGCCCAGTTGACTTAAGTAATACACGTTTGCCCAACTAATCTTCCAGCAAGATATTGGGCCTCCACAAAGAACATTATTCTAGAGCATGCAGCTTGATATGAATGCCGGAAGCGTCGGCCCATGCTGTTTGCCAACTGAGCAATGGCGCTTCCCCAAACTGGAGTGGTCCCAGATATTAATGGAGAGCAATTACACCTGATACCACAATCCCCCTAATTGGTCTTTGAGACCAAATGGGGAGACTCCAGCCTTGCTTTATCGCCGTTATTGGTTCCGGATGACTCTGGCAATCCCAGCAATCATGTCCTCCGAGGACGGCTGTCTTGACCTATTTTATACCTGGGCGAAGCTTCAAGCCCCTTAGGCCAGAAAATCCCAAGCTTGAATTACACAGCGTCCGACTTTGGCAACATTTTGCACTGGTCCACAAAATCCTAGCCTTAAATCCCGCAGAGGATTCGCAAACTGCTGGAGCAGGCGTTAATTCCTGCAGACAAGGGGAGCGGCTATGTCTCTGCTGATTCCCAAATTTGAACTGGCCATCTCTGATCCTTTACTCTTGCGCCAACTACTTGGGTTGTCGACCGACATTGTGTGGAAAAGGATTACGCAAGTTGTAAACTACGCAAAAGCGCTTTCGAATTATGGACTGCTGTCCGCTAAACGGGGATACATATGCATATGTATGCTAAACGGCAGGCAGGCCACGGCAATTTATAGTGACACACAATGGGACAAATAGGCGCCTGTATTTTCGGCTGGATGGTGCAGATGGGGCGTTTCGATTCAGGAACTAATGTATTTTAACTCGGTTCAACGTCAGGTTGTTATTTATTGCTATCTACGCTCTACACCCTCTCAGGACAAGAATGGTTATTTAATGACCTAAATGGCATAATTTCGAGTGATCAGATGTGATCAAAAACGTTGCAGAGTTTACAATGCGCTCTATGAATTAGAATAGCTATGTAGCACTTATGGTAACGCTTTCAATTAGCTCAAAACGTCGCATCGCATTGTCGTGTGTATTTTTTTAAAAATTGGAAAAACTTGAGTAATCAGCATAACTTATATGTCAACACGATTTATGCCATTACGAAGAGGCAGTCAGTATGACCAACGCACAAACTACCGATTCCAAACGGGGTCAAGGGTAACTCAAGAAGTACTCATAGTCATTACTGAGGCTTTAGCTCAGGTATACGGCCACTCTGATGACAACTGAAGTGTACTATCGGAGAAAGTCTCGTCGCAAATGCTGGCTATAGATTTTTTTCAGCACTGTATTTCACTTGGATTCTGGTAACTTCCGATTAATCCTATTAAATTAAAGGGTGGTGGGGTATAGCACCCACCAATTATCCGTGAGGAGGGTCCCCACCACCAGCTACAGTATTCTCTGTGAGTGTACTTCGATTCCAAATGGCACTATTGACCAAGGTTCAAGGTTGATGCTGACAACACATTCAGTGGCGGATCGTGGTCAAATTGTGTACAAAATAAAAGCATACTGAGATCGGGATAGACATGCGGGCTACACAATCAATGCATGTAACAAGTAATTGGCATTTGTCCAGCCTCCGCTGACGAACATATCCCGCTCAATAATTTAAACGGGGAGCAAAATTGGGATTTTTGACCTCCACCTCCTCACCGTCTCATCGCATCAGGATGAGAGCCTCTAACCCTCACCTCCAATACTTTTACTTACAGTTAGGGCATAGTTCAATTATCATTCAGTGCTTCGACCCTGTCAGTGGTGTAGAAATTCAAAATATATACCGTTTACCCAAATTTGAGTTGTCCGTTTCGATTAGCGATTATGTTGCACTATATGCTTATTTGAAAACATATGTGCTTTCCAAAAGTTATCTTCAATTGATATCAAAATATACAGTACTGAGATAGGTTGAGGGTAGGTATCAATTCATGCCACGAATTTCAGTCCATTTATGAACCATCTTTATTCCAAGTGACCCATATATGACCCAATTGCACCTGGGTCATTTGCAGGTTCGACCATAGCAGAGTGCTCATAAAATATGCGTCCATTCAACGAATAGAAAAGAGTAATATTTTTGATACATCCAAAATGTGACTGTTGGAATGTTGCTGCTTAAAATGATCAGGCTATTGCAAAAAAAAAAAAAAATCGCTCATTGAAACAGACATCTCATTTGAAACGCTGCGCTGCTTGGAAACATGACACTAATAGCAATTCATAGCCTACTGTAGTACTGTGAAATACTCGCACTTTGTCATTAATGAATTGCTGCTTTGAGATTTTCAATGTAACAATAAATGGGCATAATAATACCTGACTGACTATAAAGATTATGATAAGTTACAAAGTGGGCTCTGAGTGTAATCTTAGACACAATGCTTTCTTCACAAATGGGGTATGGGATACTTATGTTATGGTGAGTGTGACACAAATGTACAAATATATTGCTGAACACTGATTGACTACTTTTTTTGCTCATCCGTAGGAAAACATAATTATTCATATGCGACTCCAAACTATGGATCACAGATATTAAAGCTACCTTTAATATCTATGCTATGGACCGTGGTTTTCAGTGGTTTCCCACGGTCCTTCCAGGAAAATTCCGGAGTTGCTTCCGCAATTAATAGGCCCCAGCCGCTTCCGTCCGTCCCTATCCTATCCCAAAGAGCACAGTAAAATGAAAAGCAAGGAGTTCCAGGCAAAACAAACTTCCCCCCTAAAGAGCCGATGGCTGATAACGGGGTATTAATTAGTAATTATTATTATATCTATGCTATGGATGAATCAAAATCAACTCTAGGAAGATTGAAATTTTCAGGATATCTGAAAAAAATTCAAGTACCTCATTTACGCCAAATCCAGAAAAATTCATTCCATTTCTCCATTACGTTGTACTTGAAGCAACAAAGTATTATGTAATGGACAATACCACACAGTGTAATAAATTGAAGGACTCTGTGCAATAAGAAGGTATGTGCACTCATGACGTTTTTCCTGTGTTTTAAAGCGAAAAGCCTATAAACCAGGTAAGACCACATTGCCCACATTGCAGAGAACCCTTACCTGGAAGGGTTCTCTGCAGTAAAGAGGTACGTATGTGGACTTGCCTAGTTTATAGGCTTTTCGCTTTACAACACAGGAAGGAGTCCTAAGTGCACATACCTGCTTATTGCAGAGAGAGCCCTTCAATTAATTATTGAATTGGTGGCCCAAAATGAATAACACTATGCAACACGATATTTGTCCATGGATATTTATTGCTATTTCCATGTGCCTTAGGTCACAAGTAACTCATAATGGGAATTCATTTTGTCTTTGATTTGTTTTTGACCTCGGAGCAGGGAAAAAACCAAAATCCTTAAAATATAGCAGTCCCAGTCAAGTGGGTCTAAATGTTGCTAGACCATCTCGGATTTTTCTTAAAATGATCACAGCTGTACACACCTATGCTGTAACAT
Source organism: Catajapyx aquilonaris (assembly GCA_000934665.2). Taxonomy (NCBI): domain Eukaryota; kingdom Metazoa; phylum Arthropoda; class Diplura; order Dicellurata; family Japygidae; genus Catajapyx; species Catajapyx aquilonaris. The sequence goes on from KZ538401.1 coordinate 26,172, forward strand.
GGGATATCAAGTTTGAGCCAAATTGCGAAATACCGTGGGGAGGGAAAAAATTGCGAAATTGTAAAAATGTGGCCTTTTTTGGACAATTTTTTCGGTTATTGGAATTGGTCAAAATCCAATCAACATACGTATACATCAAATGAAAGAATAACGCGAGTAGAATGCGCCTATAGAATTTGGTTTTCTCCAAAATGCACTCAGAAAAACATGTGTGGCATTTCATCACTCACATGTCCAAGAATTTGGTTCCAATAAAATTAATTGTAATTTGGCAAACATATATATATATTATTTTCTCGCGAGCCATGCATGACCCAGGATTGACACTGAACATATTGAATCTTGTGTGGGTAACAACTTCTGTCACCAAATATGGCTGCTCTTACGCAAATACATCACTAATTGTTGGGGTCTAAACACTTGGACATGTTACTGAGCATGTGACCGATGGAATGCCATACATGTTTTTCTCTGTGCATTTTGGAGAAAAACAGATTTCATAGGCGCATTCCACTCGTGTTTCTCTTTCATTTGATGTATATGTTGATTGGGTTTGACCAATTTCAATAACCGAAAAAAATTAGCCAAAAAGGGCCACATTTTCACAATTTCGCGATTTTTCCCCCTCCCCACGGCATTTCGCAATTTGGCTGAAACTTGATATGCAGTGTTACGCATAGGTGTGTATACAGCTGTGGTCATTTCAGAAAAATCCGAAATGGTCTAGACCCACTTGACTGGGAAAAACTGCTCTAGTATTTTGAGGACTTTGGTTTTTTGACTGCCCCGAGGTCAAAAGCAAATCAAAGACAAAATAAATGCCCATTATGAGTTACTTGTAACCTAAGGAACACGAATATGACGATGAATTTCCACGGACAAAAAAAAGTCGAATTTTGTTGCACACGATTCTGCACACGATTTTCACACTTTTACAGCTACTGTACAAGCTACTTGTATAAGTGATAGCCTTGAGACAACCACTACATATGTAATGACGTACCGGTATGTAACTACATATGTAATTACGTACCGGTACGTAACTACATATGTAACTACTACTAATAACTTATGCAGGTCAAATCAGGCCAAAAGAAGACCATGGTCTCTAATCAGGCCATTTTTCTTTTTCTCGCCTGCAAGCAACTTATGACAACAGTTGATGGCATACATATAATCTGTATATGACTCCCATTGTGGGGTATAATTTCTGTCCCGCTGAGTGACCAATCATTTCCGGAAAAAAAATAATCAGAAGTTGGCGGAACTTTAGACGCTGCCCCAAAAGTCTGGACACAAGTAATTGAATTGAATTGTTGGTTGCCAGTTGTACCAACAAACCTTTCCCTTCAAGAACTCAACCTTTACTGGCTATCAACAACACGCTACAGTTGGCACAACTGACAACCAAGAATTCAGTTCAATTACCTCTGAGGCCATACTTATGGGGCACCTTGCAGTTTAGGAAGGTGGTATTCATAAAGCGAGAAGTTTTAGCATCCAGTTTAAATTAACTAGAGACTGAAATACTGTCGAATCCCCTAATGCATTATCCGTTATGACTGTGCTTGGGTTGAACTGACCAGTGACTGTTGCTTTGCAATATTGGTCAAGTGTCCTCTGTTATGGCTTTGTAACACCAATTATTCTCCTCCATGGAAAAAAGGTGCAATTACATTACCTGCTAACTGAATTGAACCTTTTCCCCACTCTGTTGATTGTTAACTACTCGATACCGGAACTGTCATTGTGCAATGTACCACATCGCACACTATGGGGTTATGACCCCTATTATGTAATGTGGCTATGCCACGTTTAATGTTTATGATTATTTATTTAAAATATCTTTGTCTTCTCTCGGAGACCTTGGCTTAACCGGCCACTCACCGCTGTCAGTGCTCGTCGACTCCTTGGCGCCGATTCGGCCGTGGCAATTATGGAAAATAGTGCTGCATTTTCAGACTAGTGCAGTACACGTGTTGAGACCACAGGAATTTGGCAGTCGAAATGGGTGGTGATATTGGTGCCGGGGGAACGTTAAGCTGATCATTAAATATCGTAATATTAAAGTAATTTTATTGCCAAGAATACTAGAAGGGTTTGCATTCGCAGGTCACAGGGCTTGTCATTTCTGTTTTCAGTTTTGTGAGCATGTCCCATAGAGGCATAGACAACAAATGTGTCCTGAAGAATGAATAAATCCACAGGCAATAGGGATAGAAGCCTGTTATTATGGGCACAGTTCACAGAGTTAGCAAAAACTATTACATTGTACATGTACTGGCTTTCGAATTTCACCAAAGGATCCCTATAGCTCAGGATCGATTTTGTGGTGTAGACTACCACAATAATATGCAGCGAAAGTTGTTCCAAATAAAATTAGACGAAAAATTGAAACTCAGTTATGGAATATCTGTTCTCCAAATAGTGAGCACCTGGTTTAACAGTTCATAATGATTTGCACATTTTTCATACTTAAAATGGCCACAGGAGGAGCTAGGATGCTCCCTGAATTTTAATATTAATATTTATGACAATGGTACATAGTGGCCTATTTTTAGACGCACAAAATTACATTTCACTTAAACTTACCTTAGCCTACAATATTATTGATGCTGCTTCAACAATGTGACAAAGCGTCAAATGGAGTTAACAAATAGCAAATTTAATCCTGGCAGGGATACTTTCTACTATGTTAACCAACCATTTCGATGAGTGTTTAAATGACATGGCATGACTTCTAACTTGTGTCGTACAGTATGTTAAGTTATCCTCTCATGTGCACTCACACCTGCAAACCAAGTCATTTTAACAATACAGTACATCAAGGGAGCCGCTTTTTAGTTCAATGACATGCATACATGTGAGAAGAGAGGGTGGGATTTCCAAGGGAGGGTGGGCTAATTTCACTTTCCGTACTTCCTTTGTTGTCACCAGACCTTTCATGCTGTAGTGTAAACAAGGGAGTGCATGTGTTCCCGGAAGGGACAGGTGAAAACACAGTAAAGGCTAGGCTAAAGCGCAGTTTGGACAGATTCGGACCGATGTACAGTATACAGGTAATCACTCGTACTGTACGTGAAAACCTTTAAAGGGACAGTCCACTATATTGATACAAGTTGGTCCGTAAAAATCGTGCCAAAAATCAGATTTCCGACGGTGCAGTCTGTTTGTCTCTCATCAGAACGGTAACCCCAGGGCGAGAGGTCAGATTTATAAAATGATAGTCTCCCGCTCAGCGAATGGCGACGCCTGGTGGCAAACCCCCCCCCCCCCCCCCNCCCCCCCCAGGCGGCAGGCAGGTGGGGTCGGGTAGGGGCCTAAACGCTATTTTTAGCAGCAGTTCTTGACACAAGTAACTGCTAATGACACGTCCCTCGCCTAGGCTGGCCTAGGCCAGTGTCGGCAGTGCGTGCTACACCTAATTGTTTAACAACAAAATGACTAATGTTGTAGACTGGCATACATCAATAGTGCTTCAAATTGGAATTAGTAATTTAAACAGAGGCATTAGTAATATTCTGGGCCCTAACACATATTAGCTGCTACACTCAAACGCGTCGCGGTTATTCCAAGATCGCGTAGTTCAGTGATTCTGTTCCGGGACGGAATGTCATGGAAAAAGAGAGTGCGCGCGACCTGATACGGAGGCTAACGAGGCAGTCAGAAGCACCAACTTTTCAGACTGTCTCCGTCCCATAGGCTGCATGGGATCCTTCCGTACCAATTTGAGCCATACGATAAGTCCAGACAGATATGGTGGGTTGGAAACTGAGCTGGCACAATCACCCGCCCATGATCTTAGAATACTCAGGTCTGGTCACTCCCACCCACCCGCTGCACCCGCTGCAAAACCCCCCGTTTTGCAGCGGGTGCTCACCTGAGAGCGCCATGAGACATTTCCCGGGCAAAACATTTCTTTGATCTTGGTGAGAATATTCAATGTGCATGTAAGTTATTTCAGCTGTTTTACTGTGCATCATAGAATACTGTACTTCAAATTGACCTTGAAATATTACTTGCATATTGGCATCCTTGCTGGTCACATGATTCAAAACAGACCGTCTGGATCCCGGCAACTTTTTCTGACCAGAATAATTTCCCATGCAGACTATATTTTCACGTAAGCAGGCCTTCAACTATAATATATGTACCTCGCATGGTTCACTACTCTGAGCAAATGTGCCTTCTGTTCTCCTGCCTGCTCGTGTACTTGGTGGATAAACTTTGGCACACGAGTACCACCTTGATGCAGTACGGCCACAAAATCGGGCATGATGCCCAAAATTTCCACCTGTTTGTACATATATATGTGAGCTCCATTCTGAAACACTCGGCATTGACGAATCTGTCAGTAACAGTTTTTCCGCTGAAAGGAACGCCCAGAATATGTTCCAATATTGATTCCGCAATGTTCCACAGCAAAATCCATCATATAACAGATCCTGTCTTATATTGCTATTGGTGGTTGGTGAGGCCTCACTCGCTAAAGAAAGACGTAGCTAGGAAAATAAGGACAGCTCATCAATCAGCATCGAGATCCTCTTGTCGCAGTCCGCAGCACTGTTCCAAGTATCCATCCTTCATATGGAAATGAGGTGGGGGGGGGGGGGAGCATTCCCATATGAAGGATGGGAGGGGCCGCGGATGTCATACAGTATTTCCAACCAAAAGCGATTAAAATTTAGATTAGTTATAAGTAGACTACTTGTGTGAGTGTTTTTGACTACTCAACATTGAGTCCCGAATCATCAAATAAGCTATTTTTCTATTTAACTGGCATATTTTGAAATTACTCAAATATTGATCTCTCTTTCCTATAAGTTCACCTTTTTCAGTTATTTTAACATTCACAGTACATTACATTGATTCAGAAAACCCTTATGTCAGAACTACAGTATTCTAGGAAATTACTGTAGGCCTACCTTCGTTTTGCTTATACTATTGAATACTTTTAGTGCACAAAATAATGCTCGATCGCGTCTACCAGTAGTGCTAATTCTTGAGGCACACGACCTACAGTACCCTATATCATTCTTGCTTAGTAGGATCCTCTCTGGTCAGAAATTTACAGCTCGTTGGTGATTTGGCAAAGCTGGTGTGCTTTTAATAGCAAGCCAAGTACGAAAAGACGCAAAGAATGAAACTTTCAAATTAGGCCCGTATCCGTCGAGAAAAGTCCCGGGGAGCAAAAGTTGTGTGAAATGTCGTGTAAATCGGATTGAGGATTCTGGGAGTCTGGAGGACGCTTTGGGGAGGCTCCCTGCTGCCGGGTGTGCCGCCTCTCTCTCCAATCATGGTGGCGCAACGCAGTGCTGCAACCACGGTCGAAGGAGTATTCCTTTCTCAAATCGAATAATCTAGGAGTCGGGATGATGATGCCCTCTGCCCTTCTTTCTCTCTGAATAAAAACAAGCACTATCCTGCTGTTGGCGTCCATCATGCAAGGGTCTCCTCAATTCAGCTCTGGGTGCCAAGGAGATGTTATCTACTGTACTGTGCACTTGGGGTGGGTAAACATACTATATATATGAACTGACACGCATGAATGAACGAAAGTGTTCCGCCTCGAAAATCAAGGTTCCATTCACCACCGTGCCTGGGGGNGAGAGAGATTTTACTATGCGAGGAGCCCTCATTTGCATTCCAAGTCTGCTAAAAAGAGTCAAGTTATGAGACCCAGAATTCCTGGCGGAATAACCATTCAGGCGATAAATATGGCCGCAAGGTACCAATTCATAACGGTGTACAAGTGCCTCAATGTCGCTTTTGTCTTCCTTTATTAAAACTGATCGCATTTAACCTTCATCACTCGGGAAAAGACCTAGTGCAGTAGGGTTTTCGGTGCGATTGGAGCGTAGGTGCCACATCTCTTCATTTTGCGTGCTCAAAAATGATCAGTGATTAATTATGTTCCCATTGTAGCCGCATTTTAACACCTCATTATTTTGCTGCATGCAGTTCACGTCCCTTTCTGGACCCACTATTCAAATTATGCCATTAACTTTTTTTGCCCTCTTGCGAATAGAGCCGCCGCGGCGCAGGTTTCATCATCATCAGACCTGCACACCTTCGGTTGGACTAAATACTCTACAATTGCACCGACGAGTCTAAATGGACTCTGCGGCGATGCCTCCTTAAGGACGGATAGTTTGCGTCATCCGCCGCAGCAGAAAACGTTGCATAAATTTGCCCCCC